>JAKSZP010004613.1:0-43971 GCA_022478985.1 Massospora cicadina
GGGAAAAATTTTACCCCCTGAATAGTAAAACTCCTCACCACCTTTATGGGAGCACAACAACTCTTCTCAGCCCCCTATAACCCATCCACCAATGGTGTTGTAAAAAGAGCAAATGGGACCTTAGTCCCTATACTTTGGAAAATGGCCAACTCTGATCCTCTACACTGGGATCTTTACTTACCCAGTGTCCTCATGGATTACCATATTAGCTACCATCGCATCCTCAAGATGTCTCTTTTCCATGTGTTATATGGGCGAGAACATGGGGTGCCTGACTTACTAGCCAAATATGTTTTCTCCTCTAGGACTGATCTGAATCAAGCCATGAAGAAGCTGGTTCAGTACATCATCCAGTTACAGTCTGAGGCGATGACTAACTTAGCAAAAAAACTTTCACTAAAGAGGGCCAAGCAGCCATGAGCTCCAGCCACCTCTCCCTTCCTTCCAAGCGTCAAACCTGGTACATTAATACCACAAATGTATCATGCCCAGAAAGGAAAAGCTTGGGTCCATCTGGGAAGGGCCTTGCGTTATCACCTATAAGTGAGGGGATGAGTATTCCATAAAGTCCCTTTCTTCTGGCCTTACCATTAACTGAGTACATGGAAGGTTCTTGTGACCTTATTCACCCCTACCACTCTTAAAGGGGTAATGTTGGACAACTACAAGTAAAATGTATTGAAAAGAATGGTTTATAGGTAGATGAAAAGTAGTTAAAAAGGCCCTGGTCGGTTCCTGGATGAACTCCTCAATTTAGAGTAACACTTTTAATTATAATTGGGCAAAAAAAGAGTTTGGGCAGTTGGATTGCACCAAATTGTCAGCTAAATTTGGGGAGTTCATTGGAGGCTCCTCTCCAGGCCTCTTATATTTTAATACAGCCTACACCACGGAAACTGGCCCCTTTTATAGGGTTAAAGGGGGTCCAACTAAGTGTAAAAATTTTCTATACTATTGATTGGGCCAAGTATATAAAATTATTACCTAGTGGACTAGTCATTTCTTCTCCCAACCCTCAGTCAGCCATTCCATTCAAATGAGGTGAGTTTGAGAAATCAGATAGGTTGACAACTCATAATACATAATTTGAATTTTACATAGCAATCTGGTCTTCAAGCCTTGACGTTTTGAATATTACTTTTTTTATTAAAAGGGTTCACTTCTTATCCCCACAATGCACCTAATAAAACCATATATAAAATCCAGCTTTTTTATAGTTATAGTGCTTGATTATATTATAAATTTAATGGTGTCAATCCCATGATTGTTAGACTTTAGACAACCCATGCACCAGAGAGCTCAAAATAAAGTCTAAAATCCAACACCAATTAAGCCTAATTGATCAATATAAACCCACCATCCACTTGGAAAACCATAAAAACTATTGAATCAACGAATTATCTAACTGCTCATCCATAATAATATACCAATTTTAAAAACATGTACATTTTTCACATCTTAATATAAATCTTTTTCTTTTAATATAAAAATTAAGAATCTGGCTTTGAGGTGCACACAGTTCTGCACCCATCCACCTATGTTAAAATTTTCTAAAGCTCTAAATGCTATAGTTTTGGCTGGCATCACACATACAAACACTTGCTTTTAATATTATAGATAGTTTTAAAAAAATTGATAAATATATAATATAAATTTTAGTAAAAAACCCTCTTTTAAAAAAACAATAAAAGTATGTAATAATTGAGAAATTATATATCCTCAATAGATTCTTTTTTTGAAGTTGGCGCCATCTTCCAACCTGACTTATAGTATCTTGTTCACTCATGCAAATTAAAGCTCATATACTGGATTGGGTCCAAGTGTAGACAATAAGAACTTAGAATATACAGTGCTGAGTATATATATATTATAAATAGCTATTATAAAGTTAGTATAAAATGAGGCGCTAACTTCAACAAGGGTTTTATTGAGGATTGATAATTTCTCAATTAATGCATACTTTTTAGAGCTTTTTTAAGGAAGGTATCTTTCCCAAAAAATTTTAAGAAGATTTTTAAAAAATTAAACCCAGATTTTTCCCCAAAAATAGTGCATTGTTAAAAGTGGTTCTTATTACCTAATTTTATAAAAAAATTACTATCTCTATGTATCTTTTTTGAACCCTCGCTATTTCTCTATAAAAATAAGAACCACTGTATATATATTTATAATATCTCATAAACAATATACTAATTATTAACTTTATTATATTTTGTTAATTTTATTGTTCAAACTATGTTAAAATTTACTGTTTGACATCTACATTAATTCATTATATCAACTTTAGTTGATTTTATAAGTCAATCTATCCTAAATAGTACTAGTCACAATCTACAATAAATCATTTTAATGTATTTAGGTGATTTTATGGGTCAATGTATGCTACAATACTGATTGCCATCTAAAGTAATTCATTTTGTTAACTTTAGTTAATTTTATTGGTTAATCTATGATAAATAATACTGTCCACCATCTACAATAATTGTTTTATCAAAATTTAATTGGGTATATTGGTCAAATTATGCAAAAACAATAGCCACCTATAATGATTCAAGCTCACCTCACTATGATCTCATACTTTCTTGGATTTTGAACATACCCCAGCCATAGGACATATATCATGTCAAAAGTTGCTTTAAGCTATCGCTTCTCCAATGCCAGAATTAAGTTTATCCAGCAATGAACATTCCCACAATTGAAATCTATTGCTTCCAATACAATATAATATACTTACTAAATTAATGGTCAAATACTAAACCAATACCTATAAAAGTAATTGTTATTTCGTTAAGCTCACTTTTAATCAAAGTGAACAGACCAAGACTAGAGAGAAAATCTTCACCTGCTAGTGTGCTACTGCATCTATAAAGCAGTACCCCACGGCAATCAACCCTCACATAAATAGGACCTTCCGCCCATCTGTGCCTAGCACAAAGAAATGGATGGCTTACTTTTGCTCCAACTTCTCAAATTATAAACAAAAGTTTGTCAAATGGGTAATAAACCCAATGGATGACTATATGCTGAACCCTCCAAAAGAAATTGGCAATGGTACCCATTTGCCTCAAAATGAATCAGCACCTACTCCCATGCCAAAGGAGCTCACAAACTCATTAAAAAATATCCCTGTAAAGTATTCATAGAAGATAATTAAAACCAACAGACTCCTACCTGCCAGAGCACCTTTGACTGCCAACCCCCATGTGGATGGCGGAGAAGGTACATGACCACATTGAAGCAAATCAAAAACCCTTCCCATGCACACTTGACCCCAATTATCATAAATGGGTGACATTGCAAGATCCCACACCAGTACCACAACCATCTGCTGCCTCTAGAAATCCCAGTAGACTTACCAAAGACAGTTCTGAGGGGACACAGCAAAACCAGGATCTTGGTATTGAAAACTTTCTCAATGGACCTCAACCTGGTTGTGGGATTAAGATCTCACAAAAACAGTTTTCAAAAATCCTGGTGAAGTTTTAGTTAGATTGGAGTCTGATTCAACACAAATGGACAAAATTTGTGAGCCTAAATCATAGGTTAATATTCTAACAAAACTTCAGTTGGGTTGGGGACAACCCCAACCACAATTCAATCTGATCACACACCCAAATCATTGGGCATCATCCCCAACAAATCTTCAGTTGGGTTGGCAACTGTATCCCACCAAAATCAATCTGCTTGCCCACAAAAAATGTCAGGAATCATCCCTGACAAACTGCATTCAGTGGAAGGGGCTACCCCCTCACAAAATTTCTCTGAACGTCCAATTGAAACATTGTAACGTAACCCCAGATGTGGACACAGGAGCATCTGGAACTGAATCCTGAAGGATTAGATTATAAAAACTCATTAAAAGATTAAAGATCCTACCAGAAGGATCTTCTACACTGACAGTGGTCAAACCATCATCTTGGGCACCTGTAAAATATGTGCCCATCTAGAGAGACATACTCAAACATTGTGGCATGTCCTCCCAAGAAATCAAACAGTGGGAGGCATTGCAGTTCCTTTATTTCATGGCGACTCAGTGGATCTCAAAGAAAATTGCACCCATAATTGCAGCCATCATGCAAGACCACAAATTCTCTGCTGAAGCCACTAAGTGTTGGCTTGACATACAAATAACACCATACATGGCAGTGTTTTTTAAGTTGTTGTAGATCTGATTTGAAGACACACTCTAGTGGATGAAACTCCCACTCAAACACCAAACCATTGAATTGGACATCCATAAGGATCTGAAGCTGGAAGATGCTAAAGCTTGGATGGCTGCTGGCATTGATCTCCTCAATGCAATAGAATACAATAAAGCCAGAATTCCAGCAATATTCGCCCAGGCTGTTAAAATCTCAGGCCTCAGCCCAACGGAACTGGCCTGTTACAAGAAATGATTCCCAAACATTTTTACCGCCCTTGTTTGAACTCAATACGCCATATCAGTCAATGTCACATTAGAATGGTACAATACCATGTTCTCCCCATAGCATGCCCTGCTTTGTGTTCCAACTGGGTTCAAGGCTACTGAAGACTTACACAAGTCATACACCTGCATTCCACTGGCGACTGCATCAACCTGATGAATGTTGGCTGGACAAAGAATAAGGCAATAGAAGAGGTGCCCTTCTTAGATTGATTTCTGGAGGAAGCTACCAACTGGTCTGCCGACGGGTATACCTCATTGGAAATGAAATATTGGCTCTACATGAGAGCCATTATTAATCAATTTCAAGAGTGGACGAGTCTGGGGGTGAAAAAGCCAATTCACAAGATGCTCTGAGGCTTCACGTTTCCCATTACAAAATGGAAGATCTAACGAGATGTTGCCATACTTGCCAAGGCAGCTAACTGGAATGCCATGGGTTTCTCCCCTCAAATCCGCCCAGCTGTGGGTGTAACAAAGTCTCTCCACAAGCAGCAGCGTCAATGAAGGGGGTCATGACTCCCAACCTTGGCTGCAAATGGCTCAAGGCAGAATTCAGATAAAGACCATCTGAGACTGGAAGCAGTCTTTCCCAGAACCATCAGTAGCTGCCCCATACACCGCCAAAATATTCGCTCCTTGGAGACATTCCAATGGTGCAAAGTGGGTGTACCAGCAACAATGGCATGAATCTTTACCAATGGGGGTTGGAACAGCTTAATGATAAGGGATTGGAGCCAGCAAAGTTTGGCCACACTGGAAGATCTCCAGCAATACCTACACTTGACATGCAGACCTGAATCCGCCCTTCTCTGGTACCAGCTAGAATTCTCGCTAACTGATGATCTCAAGTGGCAAAATTTAAAAATTAGGGCACAATTGGAAAGAAATATTAATTGTCAAGGAATTAACATCTGACAAGTTGAGGCGCTCCTAAACCAAGGACTCAGTCTTGACAAATTCCTCAGCTGTATCATTAAAAGGAAGAGCCCGCTGATGTACCAAAACCCAACTATAAAACCAAGTCATACAGCTCTGCGACAGCCCAAGCCATTGACAATATGTGGAATGGCGCAGGCAGCCACATTAAGTATCCAACAACTCATCAGTAAAGGCTTCATGGACCGCCAAGCATCAAAGTCATACTTGAAGGATGCAATCCAAATCCATCTACAGCTGAAGGAGGAGGATTGGTCCGACTTGATCATGTCAAATTAACACGAGCTTAATGAGATGCTAACAGGGGGAGATTTTGACAACCACTGGGTACTCAAACGTGGGTACATTGACATTGCAAACCCAGGTGAACTCAATTGGAAAAAGCTTCTTAAAATCGGGATCAGGTATAAAGGAGTCGACCTAAGTATGGAACTGACCCATTATGTGAATCAGACCATGCGATGGATTATGTTCCAGAACATGCCAATAGATCAAGAGATGGAATGGTTACACAAGGTGTCTGAACCAGCCTCTCATACTATGGGGAAGTACAGAAATTTCAGCAAGCCAGCGGCAACTATATCACAAGATGCCTTTTCCCTTAGACCTTTGAAGCACTCTAAAAACTGGCTATGTAAATGAAATCTAACAACATCACCCTACTCCAGTTTATCTACCTTCCTGGGCTAAGCCAAGTCATCTATATAGAGCAGGAAGACGTGAAGCAGGTGTACCAGTTCTGCTACCAAACTGGCCATATGATGGCCCAGTGTCATCACAAAAAGGTGGAAACCCCATGTGAGTATGACTATGACCCTTTCAGCGGAGTCAAAGAAGAAACAAAGACCTTCCACCGCCCCAAGGCCAAGGAGCAGATACCACGTAACCTAGCGAAGATTGTGGACATATAATGCCAACAGCAAGAGTTGGAAGTCGCCCATTGGGAGGCTTTGGAGCATGAATCTGCTAAGCAACCTGAAGTATATGACGAGCCTTTCATAAACCCTAATCCTGAAGTCTATAATATGGACTAGGGAACATGTCCTGACCCTGTCGCACCCTACCTGTCCCAAGTGGAATGGATGATGCAAGTGGAGGAGCGATGGCAGAAAGTGGGCCCCAAGAGGTTACCCAAAAAGGGACAATCAGCGCAAGAATTGAGTAAATTGGCTTTCAAGCCTGACAAATCAAATTTGGGTAAAAAAAACCAGAACAAAAATTGTTGGCTAATAGACTAGATGCTAAAACCCAACCAGTCACAAATCAAAGAATCTGCAAAGTCAGTTGACCACATCCTAAAGAAAAAGATCCATTCTGTTAACAAATCCAATGATGGTCCAGTAAATTGATCAGTAAATGGGGCAGCTACCTCCATTTTGCTGGAAGGGATGATGGCAACCCCAGAGTTGGTTCTAAACCCATCCTTATTGTCAATTGATAAGGAGACAGGGATGGAAACAGAATTTTCAACGCCAAGATGACTGGAAACATAATATCCCTGCCAACTAACTGACATACAAGCCACCAACTACTCCACAATCACCCTTGGCAAAAAAGCCACCAGAGACCCCACATCAGTTCATGACTCTATCCACAACCTAGAAAACGCCACCAAACCTCATACCCATGGATTGGGCAGCCGGAAATGAGGATAGATACCATGGATGCTTGGTGATGGCGAGCATGCAAATGAGGATGAGGAAAGTACACCATTATAAGACAATTAATATAATAGATTTAATTTTAAATTATGAAACCCAAGCATGCGACCAAAAGGAGATGGTGCTAAAATTCAACCTGCAATGCAACGAACCATACTTGGTCCCAACAAATAGGATATAAGCCCTCTGGACGGATATAAGAAACCATTGCGCTTAACAAGGACGTAGACCTGATACTCGTGGAGGAGGCCAACGCTAGGTGAATCCTAGTAGCGACTTCTACAAATAGGGAAACTGGTAGAAGCCTTTAAGTGGTCGCTGTATATGCACCACCAAAGCCCCACAAAAACAGTCTTTTTTGGCAATTTTTATTAGTGGTGCAAACTGAAGCAGCCACAGTTATAGTAGGAGACATGAACTGTTGGACAAGCATGAGTTGGGATATGTTCTCAACGAGTGAGTGGCCCAACTGTAAGGCTGATGATATGCTTGAGTACTTGGTCAAATTGTGGATGTGCCTTACAACCAGCGAGGAGGAGGATGACCTTGATAACCTCACAAGGTGGTTGTATGGCTCTAGCAGGGCACCACAGACAGGTTCGCACCTGGACTAATTGCTGGCAGCATCTAACCTCAAACTGCTAACAACCAGCGGTGAGGTTAACATAAACTCACAAAAATGACTGTATGATCATCCATGTGGACATTGACCAGGATGAACCCCCAAAGCACAGAATATCAAATTGCACCTGCAATGCTGAGGGATGGGGAGTGGTGCTGGACAATTGAAGCTGGCCTTGATTGACTATTCGCGTATCTGGACCATAAACCAGGAATTGATCCCCAGTAACAATGTGTCTGGATCAAGGAGAAAATTAAGCATGATATTATAAAGTTCAAAAAAAAGACCTGAAAACAAACTGCCAAAGCAAAACACCTGAAGGATGCCTTGGAGCACCTGAAACTTTCCCAGCGGGACAGCAAAGACTGGTGGAGTGAATATTGAATGACTCACAAATGTTATCAGGCCTTAATGATCAAACAGGACCCAGAAAGCCATTCTAACGCAGCCTTTCAATATCAAAACCTAGTGAGGACGATGACTAAGGAGGGTTAGCCTCCCTCATGGAATTAAAACCAAAGCCAAAATCCAGGAGGTAGAAACCCCAATGGGCGAAGTGACATCCAACTCTAAATTAAACAAACGCAAAATTTAACGATTTTACATCAAATTATTCTGACACCGCAAGACAAGCAAAATGGCAACAGAATCCCTAATTGACCTGTACAAGCTGGCACTCATATCCTGCTTACTGGATGATGTCTCTAAGTTGTCTGCTGAAATACAACAAAAAGTCAAGTGAGAGTTAAAGGAGTTGCTATAAAAGAAATTACTGGGGCCCAACAACATGTGCACAGAAATCTATAGCGCCTTCCACGACTGCATTGCGCAAGAACTTGTCAACCTCTTCAACTTTTGCCTGCAAATTAGATGACAAATACCTAGAGGCCAGGAGACCTGAATTGTACTCTTATACAAAAAGGGGCTCCAACGCCAACTTTAGAACTGTCACTCAATAGCCTTATCCAAAGCAGACTACAAACTCCTCACATACATCCTGTCAAATTGGCTCATGGCAACGGCACTGCAAATGCTCCATCAGGCCCAACATGGGTTTATCGAGGGATGCTCTATCTGGGAAGTATCATTACAGTCCAGAACGTGCTACAAACCCATGGGGATCCAAACAGGGCTATCTCAGGTTCTTCAACATGGAGAAGGCCTATGATTGGGTAGCATGGTCCTTTCTTAATGCGGCATTTAAGGCAGTTGGTGTCCTCAAAACCTTCTGCTAATGGCTCTCAACACTTTACTCAGGCCATACAACAAAGTTGATTGTTGCTGATGGTCTAACTAATGAAATTCCAATCATCCAGGGCCTCCATCAAGGCGACCCCATGTCATTAATCCTTTTTAACTTCGCAGCCAACGTCATCTTGGCTGCAGCGGATGCAAAACTTTGTGGGCCTAGTTTACCCCAACCAATGGCCGCTGAAAATGTTGGCTTTGTTGACAATAACATTGTGCTTATTAACTCTCCAACTGACCTCCAAGGCGCCAAGGAGCTACTGAGACTATATCAATCAGCAAAGAAAACAAACGTTTACTTGGATAAAACTGCTTTAATGAGGATTGGTATACCAAATTTCAGCTCACCTTCTGACATAGCGCTGATCCAGAACAAGCAAACAATCTGCTACCTCAGAATCCTCTTCAACAACAAAGGTCTTGTGGTACTTGAAACTGAGCAGGAGGTACTATCAAGTCTGTCAGTCCATATGGCCTGTTGGAAGAATGTGCGCCTAAGTCTCAAGGAAAAAGTATTTGCCATCAATGTCTTCTTCTTCTCCAATATTTGGTACGCTGCACACATGCTGCTAATGAGTCCAAACCTGAAGAAATAAAATCAATACCATGATTTTCACTTTCTTTTGGTTCAAGGCGAAAGCAGTTCCAATTGCCCTTGAAACCCTGTTCAAGCCAAAATGCAAAGGGGGCATACTCTGGAAGTTTTGAATTACACTTCCAATGGGGCAGGTTGTATCTCGAAGTTACACTGGGCGGATTCTCCAAAAATGCAATGAAGTAAATAAGAAAATACAGGTTAAACTCGACCTAATTTTTATTTTTTAAAAAGAGGAAATATTTATAGGCTTTTTTATGGTTCATAATCTATCAGAGTGAATTAATCTCTGCGTGATCAAATCTTCAATCAGTTGATTGGGATCTGATTGATCATCAACTTTGATAGATTGTGATAGATTGCTTGCTCCTTCCAATGATGTTGGGGGAATTGAGGAAGGGGATTTTTTGGAGATATGTGAATTTGGTGAAATCCTGACACTTCCCCCTCAAGATTTGATTGCAGTGGAGGATGACTTCTTAAAAACCTAGGATGAATATGATTTACCACAATACCAGTATCAGTATGAACAATCAAATATTCTAGTCCTTTTCAAAATATAACTCTATAAGGACCAGACCAATTAGTTCCCAGCTTTTCAGTCCGTCCACCTGGCTGAGAATGATAATACATAACATAATCTCAATCTGATATTCAGGTAAGACTGGTTTATGTTGATTGCTTTGTAGAGTCTCTCTTTGAGTGGTGGTTTCAATTGAATTCATTGCTTGAGCCTGGAGGCGGATAATCTCATCAGCCAAATTTCTCATAACTAAATCGGAATTTTCTGGGATGCTTTCTTCAAGGATAGTCTGAACACTAGAAGGGACTGAAGGATCCCGCCCATATATACACTTAAATGGGGACATCTTGATAATGCGGTGATAGCTTATCCAATAAGCAAACAAGGCACTCAGTAAATAAAAATTCCACTGAGTTGGATCAGTCAAGGCCATTTTCCTTAAAATTGAGACCAAGGTTCCATTAACTCGTTCAATGGCCCCATTTGTGGATGGATTATATGGGACAACAAATCGCTGAGTAGTGTTAAATAATTTTGATAACTCCTGTATAAGCTGTGAGGTGAAATTAGTCCCATTATCTGACATAAGGACCTTTGGACATCCATGTTGGGAAATAATATGCTGATATAGGAATAAGGCTGTAGTCTTAGCTGAAGGGGTAGCAATTGAAATGGCCTCAACCCATTTGGTCAAATGGTCAACGGCCATAATGATATACTGATGACCATGCACTCCTTGAGGAAAAGGCCCTACAACATCAATGCTGACTACTTTGAACGCCTTAGTTGGGGAAATGACTTGATGTTGATAAGTAGGGTTGGTAGTTCCATGACGTTTGCAAGTAAGACATGAGTCAAGAGTCTCCCAAATGAACTTGGTCATGTTGTTCCAAAAGTATTGAGTCTTCAACCATTCTTGAGTTTTCTTTAAGCCGCTATGACTAACTTGTTCATGACCTTCCATTACAGCGTGAAACCTGGAGTTGGGATGTAGGAAGGGCAACCACTTAGACTTAACTTTCTTGTACAAAGCTCCATCTTGAATCATAGTATCCTTGGTAATTGATTTTAGATAGGCTTGATCCTCTTCAGTCTCTCAATCCCATAATTCCAGTCATCCAATAAGATTATACAAGCGTTCTTCTTTTTCTGGTTCCAAGGTCAGAATAGGTAGTCAGGATAACCCATCTGCATTTTGATGCTGAGCTCCTGAGCGATGAACAATGGAAAAATCGTAATTTTGCAATCATAAAGCCCAACGGGCCAACCTCCCATCAGGATCCTTCATATTCTGCAGCCATCGTAAGGAGGAATGGTCGGTAATAACAGTGAAATGGGTACCATATAAAAAGGGCCAAAAATGCTTGATGGCCAAAATTACTGCCAAACATTCCCCGCTCAGTAACACTATAATTTTGTTCAGCCTTTGACAAAGTTTTGCTATAGTAAGCAACAGGATGATCCTTATTTTCTTCATCACACTGAGATAAAATAGCCCCAATAGCGACATTGCTTGCATCCATATGTAGAAAGAAAGGCTTATCAAACTGGGGGTGAATTAGAACAGGTGCCTTCATCAAGGCGGTAAGCAGAGAATTGAAAGACTGTTCTTGAGCTGATCCCCACTCGAAAGACACTCCTTTTTGCAATAGATAAAATAAGGGTTCAGCCATATCAGCAAAGTTGGGAATAAATTGCCAATAATAAGCTGAAGCCTGATGTACTAAGAAGTCCATTTCATTTTGAAAGAATGAGCACTTGGAGGGCTTGAGTCTTAAGCAAAGCCCCAAATTTGGCTGAATACTTCTTTTAAATGGTTTAAATGCTCAGTAAAGATTTTGGAAAACATGGTAATGTCGTCAAGATATACCAGAACACAAGCAAGCTTTAAATCCCGGAGCATACTGTCCATGGCCCTTTGGAAAGTTGTGGGGGCATTGCTTAGGCCTTGAGCATGCGAGTTGATTCAAACAGCCCTTCACTCAATATCAGGGCACACCTGGCACGATCTTCTGGAGACAGTTCGACCTGCCAATATTCACTGGCTAAGTCCATGGCCAAAAAATAGGTGGATTTAGCCAACAATCTAAGAGAATCATCAATCCTAGGTAAGGGATAACAGTCCTGTCAGGTAATAGCATTCAATCGATGATAATCCATCACAACTCAATGAGAACCATCTTTCTTCTTAACCAATAACAATGGGGATGCCCAGGGACTATTGGAGGGTTTCAATAATCCAGCCTCTAGCAATTGATTCACCTCCTTAGTAACCTGGGCTTCTTCTACTTTGGATCTATGATAGGGCTTTGCACGGATAGGAAGGTGGTCACCAGTTTCAACAGTGTGCACTACACCTTTCATCTTCCCAAAATCGTAAGTATGCTTAGCAAAAATTTTGTAATATTTGTCTAATAATTGAAGCATTTGTTTCTCCTGTTCCTTAAAGAGATGTTTTCTGATAGAAGGTCCCACAGTAAGGATTTCCTGATCACTCTCCAATCCAAAGTCTTGTAAACTCCCAAAGGGTTTTGCATCATAGATATGAGATAAGGGTAACAGCTTAACATAAGCAATTGGGCGCTCTCGATCTACCAGTTTTGGCACATCAGTAAGGTTAGCTAGTAAGACAGATAAAGAGCCTGAATAAGCATATTTTCAATATTCCAGGACAAGGCAAGAGTTCTTTGGCAGAAGGATTGACAGTGCCCTGGACTTGTAGCAAATGCCCCTTGAGAAATAAAAAGTGCAAAGAAGTATTAATGATCACTTGTGATTTTGGTGGAATAACTAATTTCTCAGGAGAAAAAATAGGCATTCCCTCTTCAATATCAGCCATGGTAGGAGGTAATTTTACATGAGGATTTTATCTATTTGAGGATGGCCAACCAGGGGACAGACACATCCAATATGTAGGGAAGAGGAAAACGGAAAACAGAAGAGGGAAGAGAGCGCAAAACAATGGAACACAAAAGATATGACTTGGCACACTTGGGTGTGGCTAGGAGCCACGGGTTTTGGATGACTAGACTTTAAGTGGCATGGTAGCTCAAGGGCTAGTAGGGTGTACCGCCTATGGAGACTGTGAGGTTTTCAATGTCATAACGAAGGAACCAGATTGGAATCCAGTTGCCCATACGTTTCTTCCATTTGTGTTGGAGTGATCCAAACATCCAGGCTTGGAAGTGGTCGGCCAAATGGCTGTGGAACCTGACGATGGCTTGGTTGAAATTTTGGAGGATCCTGTTGAAAGCGTCGAGGGTAATTGTGTGAATGGACCATATTGCAATACTCACAATTAGAGCCCTTAGCGTCTGGGGGATAGGCGAGGCCATGTTGAGTGCCAGGATATTGCGGAATAGTCAGAATTTGGTTGATGGTGATTGTTGAAACAAGTGCATCACGTTGGCCCAGATATGCGCGGATGGCGGGCACTCTTCCAGGCGGTGTGCTAGTGTGTTGGGTCCATCGCAGATGGCGCATGTCTTGAACGTTGAGAAGGTGCGGTCGGCTGTTCTAAACATATGGCGCATGTAGCGCCACACTGTGGAGCACACTTTTGGGGATAAAAGGGGGCAGGTGATGAGGTCCCACACTTGCTTTTGGTTGCGCAAGTCATATGGGACGTCTTGGTAGTCTAGGTAGTCAATCTGGGCTAGAGGAAAGGATGGTAGTGGGGCAGGCGTGTTAGTCACCGTTTGTCCCCTGTGAAGTTGCACATAACCAGTTTGAGGGTGAATGTCTTCGGATTGCTGTGCATAGGAGAAGCTCCAATCCCCTTGTCTTAGGTTGTACAGGATGCGTTTGAAATATCGGTTGGTGTTGTGCGGTCCAGTGGTGGTTGGATGTGTTGCAAGGTACTTCATCAGAGTTGCAGGGTTGGAGGGGGACCTCAGATGTAGTGCCCTTGAGAAGTTGGTTTGGGCTGCCTTAGCCCAGTGGGTGATGGTGGGTTGGGTGACGTTGTGAGAGCTACCCATGAGCTGAAGATTTGTGTTGCTCATTCCATGAAGTTGAGCAGCCCCATCCCACCTTTCTTCCGTGAGCCATACATGGTCTCCATCCTGACAGGTGCGCGGTAACAAGACCATAGCCAGTTCTGCAGAAGCTTGTAGACTGTGTTGGTAAAGTTGGCGGAGAAGGAAACCGCGTGGGCAGCAAACCATAACTTTGACAAGATCAGAAAGTTGGCTAACACAACTTTTCTGGTTAAACTAGCTTTACTCCTCCGCATACATGTCATTCTTTTTGTGATGTTGTCCAAAGTGTTGGTTTCGATGGTGTCAAGTGCATATCCACCAGCTTCGAGCCATATGCCCAGATGAAGGACTGGGTTGGTGGCGGGAAGGTGTGCAAAGGGTAAACACAGTGGTTTTACTGGCTTGGATCGTTGTTGTGGGGTGGATGTGTGGTTGGTTAGTTTGTGTGGTGGTGGGAGGGTGAGGCCCAGTTTGAACTGAATTTGCCATAACAATTACCTCTGTTTTCTGTTTGTTCAGCATGGCGTTACTCACTGACTCATAATGGTGAATAATGCGCTCAATCGCCCTGGCATCCCTATTGCCTGAGACTCCAACAACGCAGTCGTCAGCAAAGGCGAGAATTTTGGTTGGTAGTTGTCCCTCCAACCTGATTCCAGTGAGCTTTGAGTTTATAATGCGGAGGAGAGGGTCAAGGGTAAAATTGTATAGTAGGGGGCTAAGCGGGTCACCTTGTTTGAGACCCCTTTGGGGGGTGATGGTGTCGGTTTTGAAACCTGGGCCTCTGATTGCAAACCTGGATGAGCGCGTTAGGATGAGCGCCCATTTTATAAAATGGGGTGGTAGGTTGAAAGCCTTTAGACACTGTTCTATGTAGCCCCAGGTTATCCCTTACCTAGGATTGATGATTCTCTTAGATTGTTGGCTGGATACACCTATTTTTTGGCCATGGACTTAGCCATTGGATATTGGCAAATAGAACTATCTCCAGAAGATCGTGCTGAGTGTGCCCTGATATCAAGTGAAGGGTTGTTTGAACCAACTCGCATGCCTCAAGGCCTAAGCAATTCCCCCAAAACTTTCCAAAGGGCCATGGACAGTATGCTCTGGGATTTAAAGCTTACTTGTGTTATGGTATATCTTGATGACATTACCATGTTTTCAAAAACCTTTACTGAGCATTTAAACCATCTAAAAGAAGTATTCAGCCGAATTTGGGGCTCTTCCATAAAACTCAAGCCCTCCTAGTGCTCATTCTTTCAAAATGAAATGGACTTCTTAGGACATCAAGTTTCAGCTAAAGGGATTTGACCCCTTGCGACAAAGTTCAAGCCATCCAACAGATGCCTCCTCCCTCTTCTTTATAGGATATTCAAGTCTTTCTCAGTATGGTTAGGTATTATTGGCAATTTATTCCCAACTTTGCTGATATAGCTGAACCCTTATTTTATCTATTGCAAAAAGTAGTGTCTTTTGAGTGGGGATCAGCTCAAGAACAGTCTTTCAATTCTCTGCATACCGTTTTGATAAAGGCACCTGTTATAATTCACCCCCAGTTTGATAAGCCTTTCTTTCTAGATATGGATGCAATCAATGTCACTATTGGGGCTAATTTTATCTCAGTGTGATGAAGAAAATAAGGATCATCCTGTTGCTTACTATAGAAAAACTTTGTCAAAGGCTGAACGAAATTATAGTGTTACTGATCATAAATGTTTGGCTGTAATTTTGGTCATCAAGCATTTTTGGCCCTTTTTATATGGTACCCATTTCACCGTTATTACCGACCATTCCTCCTTACAATGGCTGCAGAATATGAAGGATCCTGATGGGAGGTTGGCCCGTTGGACTTTATGATTGCAAAATTACGATTTTTCCATTGTTCATCGCTCAGGAGCTCAGCATTAAAATGCGGATGGGTTATCCCGACTACCTATTCTGACCTTGGAACCAGAAAAAGAAGAACGCTTGTATAATCTTATTGGATGACTGGAATTATGGGATTGAGAGATTGAAGAGGATCAAGCCTATCTAAAATCAATTACCAAGGATACTATGATTCAAGATGGAGCTTTGTATAAGAAAGTCAAGTCTAAGTGGTTGCCCTTCCTACATCCCAACTCCAGGTTTCACGCTGTAATGGAAGGTCATGAACAAGTCAGTCATAGCGGCTTAAAGAAAACTCAAGAATGGTTGAAGACTCGATACTATTGGAACAACATGACTGAGTTCATTTGGGGAGACTCTTGACTCATGTCTTACTTGCAAACGTCATGGAACTACCAACCCTACTTATCAACATCAAGTCATTTCCCCAACTAAGGCGTTTGAAGTAGTCAGCATTGATGTTGTAGGGCCTTTTCCTCGAGGAGTGCATGGTCATCAGTATATCATTATGGCCATTGACCATTTGACCAAATGGGTTGAGGCCATTTCAATTGCTACCCCTTTGGCTAAGACTACAGCCTTATTCCTATATCAGCATATTATTTCCCAACATGGATGTCCAAAGGTCCTTATGTCAGATAATGGGACTAATTTCACCTCGCAGCTTATACAGGAGTTATCAAAATTATTTAACACTACTCAGCGATTTGTTGTCCCATATAATCCATCCACAAATGGGGCCATTGAACGAGTTAATGGAACCTTGGTCTCAATTTTAAGGAAAATGGCATCAACTGATCTGATTCGGTAGAATTTTTATTTACCTAGTGCCTTGTTATCAAGATGTCCCCGTTTAAGTGTATATATGGGCGGGATCCTTCAGTCTCTTCTAGTGTTCATACTATCCTTGAAGAAAGCATCCCAGAAAATTCCAAATTATTTATGAGAAATTTGGCTGATGAGATTATCTGCCTCCAGGCTCAAGCAATGAATTCAATTGAAACCACCACTCGAAGAGAGACTCTACTAAGCAATCAACATAATCCAGTCTTACCTGAATATCAGATTGGAGATTATGTTATGTATTATCATTATCGGCCAGGCGGATGGACTGAAAAACTGGGATCTAATTGGTCAAGTCCTTATAGAGTTATATTTCAAAAAGAATTAGAATATTCAATTTTTATACTGATACTGGTATTGTGGTAAATTGTATTCATCCTAGGTTTTTAATAAGTCATCTTCCACCGCGATTGAATCTTGAGGGGGAAGTGTCAGGATTTCACCAAATTCGCATATCTCCAAAAATCCCCTTCCTCAATTCCCCTGACATCATCAGAAGGAGCGAGCAATCTATTGCAATCTATCAAAGTTGATGATCAATCAGATCCTGATCAACTGATTGAAGATTTGATAGCGCAGAGATTAATTCACTCTGATAGATTACAAACCGTAAAAAAGTCTATAAATATTTTCTTCTTTTGATATTAAAAATTAGGTCGAGTTTAACCTGTATTTTCTTATTTACTTCATTGCATTTTTGGAGAATCTTCCTAGTGTAACTTTAAGATACAACCTGCCCCATTGGAAGTGTAATTCAAAACTTCCAGAGCAGCATTACTTACCCTGGAGTAAACCTGGAAAGTTTCTTCAAGCGCGCGTGCATCATGATTGTAAGACTTCAACCACACAATCATCAGCAAACGCCAACATCTTGACAGGAGATTGGCCTTGCATATGGACACCAGTAATATGGCCATTCACATCTCAGAGAAGTGGGTCAAGGCTGAAGTTATACAATAGCGGGTAAGTGGGTCCCCTTGGCGCAGTCCCCTTTGAGGGCGTACTACATCCATGAGGAAGCCAGGGCCACGCACAGCCATTGTGGCGGATTCTATTAGCAATATCACCAAATAATGAAGCAAGGGGGGAGGCGGAACTTATGGAGGCAGGCTCTGAGGTATTCCCAGTTGGCTCTATCATAGGCCTTCTGCTGGTCTAAGAATACAGGTGCTCCAAAAGCTGTGGATTGACAGACGTTGGCTACGGTGTGTATATTGTCCCAGATCGACCTTTTGGGCATGAAACCAAATTGTTCCTGGGGAGATGAGAGCAGAGGCAGCAACCCCTAGACGGTTAGCCATGATTTTAGTAAAATTCTTTGTGTCTTTGTCAGTGAGAGAAATGGGGTGCCAGTTGGACAAGTCCAGCTTATCCCCTATTTTGTATAATTTAATAGTGAAGGCCTCATGCCCACCAGTCAGGAGGCGCGTTTCCAAAAAGCATTGGTTAAAAGAGGAAAGTAGCAAGGAGGATTAATTTTTAAGACTTCTTATAAAACTCATAAGGGATGTCATCTGGACCTGGGCATTTCCTATACAGTGTGCTGCAAACAGCAGACCAGAATTTGTCCCGAGTAATCAAATTCATCAACTCTGGGAATTGGGAAATGGTGCAGATGTGTGCACTTTTGAGAAAATTTCCCATTTTAGCTGGCGGAATAGGATCAGTTCGATACAATATAGAGCAATAGTTTTGTATTTAAATCACTACTTCAGCTGGTGTATCCGCAATGGATTGGTCTGGCCTTTGCACCTGTGTGAAGGCCAAACTCTGGCGCGGTGCAAAGAATTTTTTGAAAAAGTAAGTGGAGCATGTGTCACCTGCTGTAATCTGCTTATTTTTAAATTGAACACAAACACGATGCTAGTGTTGTCTCACCAGTGCGTTGAGGCGGGCGGCCACTTCTGCCCACTTGAGACCCCAAACCAGGCTGTAGCCCGCAGTGGGGACATTGGACTCCAAGTGGTCCAACTCTGCCAGTGTACGCGAAATGATTACTGAGGCGGCCCATGAGTGGCGGGAGGAGAGGTGGAAAACCTTAAAGATTGTGCTCGCCTTGAAGGTTGACCAAGTGGTAATTGGATCTGCACATAATGGTGTGACAAACTCTGGAGCTGAGGTCATGGATTCCATCCATGAGGAAAACCTTGATGACTCAATTTTGGCAGGGCAAAGTTTGCACCAATATGGCGCCTGGGCTGCAGGATTGAATAAGCAGAAGGATATCAATACCATTCTATGGTCAGAGAAATCGAATTTTGATCATGGCGAAGTGGGAAATTTTGGAATGATCTTTGAGCGGAGCAAGGATAAGGTCAATGCGGGTCATGGACCTTAACTGGCTGTTGTGTACGTGGGGGCGTGACATGTTATTGAGTATTGGAGCATGGAGCAGCAAGGTATTAAACAACCCTAGGGTGGCCTTGAGAACATGAAGTTCAACGTGCCACTGTGGGGGTGTAGTTGATGAGGGCCAGCGGTCTGTGGATGGGTTCATCCAGCAGTTCATGTCTCCAACAACAAATGGGTTGGTGGGTAGCGGAAGGGGATTGACTGTCAAGAAAATTTCCTGACATTCTCATGCACAGGTTGGAGCATAAATATTAACAATAGCGTGTACTTTGTTGTCCTACAAAAAGGTGACAACAAGGACTTGGCTGTCAATGTATGAATTTGATGAAATAAATTTAAAATTATTGTTCACTCAAACTAGCACCCCACAGTGCTCAGACAAAAAGGAGAGGGAAGGGAGGAGCATGGATTTCCATGATTCCTCAGAACTGCATGGACAGTGGGTTTTCTGAATGGCCAGGATGTCCACGAATAATTTTTTTGTAAAAAACTCGGTTTTCTATCCTGGGACAGCAAGGCCTTGAGTCCAGAGATGTTCAACGTCTCTAAAGTAAAGGATCCCCCCATTGCACCTTGGGTGCGAGGGAAAGGGCACCCAAGCCCTTCAGCCAACTCTTTTTCTTCATGGTGCTTGTTGGCGCCTTGGGTATGTGATGCTACAGAGTATACGTCAGAATGATTAGCTTTAGCAGTGGGGTTTGCATTAGACTTTGCCTTCTCTTTCCCGCTGTGGGCCAAGTTTTTTGCGGTGTGTGCATTTGTGGTGCACCATTGCTTGGAGGTGGAATTTTGGCAGGATTGCCGGTGGGCAACTTGGACCCAATTGATAATTGCGTGCATTGGTCAGGTGAAACTGATTTGTCCATCAGGATTTCAGCTTGGGCGGCCCAATTGGCTTGGGTGTCCCAATCTGATTGGTTGAAAGATTTGTGAGCTGCTTCCACCACAATTGTCTCAACGTCCTCCTGGAGTTGGGCTGGTGGGATGGTGGATGCGGTCTTGGATGCCTCCTTGGCCACCGCCTTGCACGCCTGTTTGGCCTTCTTCCAATATTGTGGGGACACTGTCTTTACAATAATGTAACAGCCTTGAGCTCCCCATGGGAAGGCTTCACCGGTGTCTAATGCCAGTTCATAATGGGCTTCTGCTCCGCCCATTGCATCTGAGATAATCTCTTGATGACTAACGCCCTCTTTGACAGGGCAGGTGTGGGCCTTGTGGCCAAAAGCGTGACAGAATGTGCATATGGGAGGCGCACTATCCACAGTGACCCAGAAAGGATGGGTATTCTTCCCATTGATTGCAATGAAAGCAGTGTGCAGGATTTGGGTCAAATCCTCTGCTATCCCCACGGATGGGGTGAGGACAGTAATCACTTTACATGTGCACAGGTTTGGCATCAGTGTAAAGTGCTGCATTTTGAAGGATTGTATTTCTCCGTAAATGGCGAGCTCAGACTTCAGGTGGTGCTCAAGCACGGTGCATTGGACCATTGTGGGTAGGAAGTCGAAGGTCACAAAAATTTGGTTCAACTTAGTCCATCAGGTATGCTTCATTTTGACTACCCGCTGACCATCTGGGAAGTCTACTACTACATGCACTTTAGCAGCTTCATCTGCCGCTTCTTTTGTCAGAAAGCTAAGATCCAGTCAACCGCGTGGCATGGAGTGGGGTGTGACATACACCGCGTTTGGGAAATGTGTGTGTACATCTCCACAGAACATCTCCTAAAGCGCCTTTTGCTGAATATCCAGGAAAACATGTACCCCGTATTCCACCAACAATAGTGGTTGGGAGTGTGGCATATTGATGAACTGGTTGCAACGCGCTTGCCAAGCTAAAATTTCTGGGGAAATGGTAACTGCCAGTTTTTTATTATTAAGTTTATCTATTCTTCCAGGTTCGCTAGGGCGTTTACAAAATTTGGTTGATGTGGGGCAACACCTGAAACCTTAACTTTACTTGCCCAACTTCTCCCCGGCATTGGGTGCTGACTAATCTCCTTGATAAGATTATCAAACTTTACCAGACTTGATTTGAATTTGGTGCAAAAGTGTTTTCAACAAGAGAGAAAAGTTTTTTATTTATCTATTTATTTTGTCTATCTAACTTTAATTGACAGGTTCATCTACAACATAAACTATATGATGACCATATAAATTATAAAAACTAGGTGGTCATTTATGAATCCTCCAAAGAATTATAAACCCAAGCAGCGCTGGGTAGAATCAGCTAGTAACCATTAACTTAGTTTACTCTGTAAACTGATCTTCACTCAATCATTTAAACCTTCCCACACCAACAACCCATACCTCTTAACCAAACACTCTAACCCACAAAAAGTAGATTTAATTGGTATAACCAATTATTAAAATTAGGAGTTGGGTACTATGACGATGAGTACTAATTGTTACAATCCTGGGTTCTTCCCCAATTGATAGCTCCTAAGCGTTATTTACACAGGTTCTATGTGTGCACAATTTGCGTTATCTGATATTATTTGATAGTTGATTAATAATAGTATGAAGACTATTATCCTTAGTTGAATAGATATCCCATTATGGTCCGCCGCTAGACCTGTACTTCTCCATAAAATACTCTTGATGTTGACTGTAGGGACTTCTTCCCTTATCCAACTAACTTCATTCACTCTCATATCTCAAAGTGTACAGCCTGTCTTGTCATGCTGAGTCTGCATAATTTCCCCTCTAAGTTCAGCTTCTCTTCTAAGGATCCTTGATCCTTACTCTTTACCTGATAAAAGAGTCCCCAATTATTACACAGCAATAATTTCCTGAAGATGAGTAGAACTTGAAAAATTAGTGATCTCTGTCATAAATTTAAAAGATTCTTTTTTCTTCATGTGAATTATCAGGGGAATTTATAAAGGAAATTTGGCGCCCAACCCTCAGATGGCGCCCTCATCCATTAAATGGCAGCCATTGCTGTTGAACTTCCCTTGATTGTATCACCAGCGATGGTCTTCTCCATCTGGTTAGGATTTCTTCATTGGACATCCTTAAGACCCAAAATGGACAGAGTAAGAAATGTGTCTCTAACATTTTACACTATCACCCAGAGAAACAACCATATTTGGTGAGCGACCTGCTTAGGTAACAGGACTTGTTACCCATTATGGCAGGTCACAAACCAACTTTTAGATTTCTAGTTGCAGGCGGAATCATTCACCTCACAGCATGTTTATTAAATTCCCAATTGGTTGGTGATGAAACCTGACTGATCTCAATTGGTACACCTGATAGTTTATCATCAATCAACTATCAGATGCCCCCATTTTGTTGGCAACTTTGCCCGACAAGATCTTAAACATTCTTCAGGATCAATTCCCAATGATCATAACCTGGTAAATTACCTAAAATTCCCCCAGAATTTATTGACTAAAATGAGGTCAACCAATATCTAATTCACTCACCATAAGGAATTATCCCCTATCAATCCACAGGTAATCTAGGAGGCTGTAAAGGTGGGCAAAAATCCCAACACGTCCTCCCTCTTGCCTAGATTTCTAGTGAGAAAAGGATTATACAGAAGAATACCGCCTCAAACCAGGTCAAAATTTCTTGGTTTCTAGCAGAGCACAGTCTATCTGCACTCAACGGTGCTCTGGACAACCTTTGACATGCGGTTTTCTTCCTTTTCACCTCACTACCGCCTCCTCATAGCGCAGTCCTCACGACCCTCTGTAGTGCCAGGATAAATGGTTTACTCATGACAATGCTAGTCCCAGAAAGCTGGTTTTCCACCTGGTTAGGGCATATGACCCAACTTCATATTCAGGATCTTGGCCCGTCATCCTTGATTTCTGATCTTCACCCTCGTCCTTCATAGGAGGTCACTGCCACTGATGTGTGTCTCATGGCAAAATTAAGAATTCTCAATCACATTTGCTCTTGTTATTTTCTCATAATAACTTTTTTGCTCATATAATTCTTAATTCTTTTCTTAAGAGCTTAACTCATTAATTTTGAGATAAATTCTCCAAAATTAGAGCTTAATTGATACCAAAGTGAATGATGTTGACTATTATAAAAAGTCTGCGATCTCCCCTCTCATCTAGCTCATTTATCAAATTTTTTATCTTGGTACCAGCAATTGCTCAACAGCCTGTCTGATAAAGATGCTTGGCTTTTCCAACTGATGAGCTGACCTGTGTGAAGGAATCTCTTCTATGATCCCTCTAGGATTCATACTCCCAGGCAAGCACCCATAGCCAATCCTTCTGCAGAATCACTGGAAATGGTATCTAAATCCAATAAAACAAGATTACAATTGTCTCAAATTAACGCGTCCAATCATCTCTATGTCATCATTTCCTGATTATATTTTGATACTCTCCTGGATTTGGCTCCTTTCACAGATACTCCTACTATCATCTTCAAACCTCCAGAAGCAATGACCTCTGATATTGATAATTTCCTCGCCAGATATGACTTGCTTCTTTGTTCCTTTTCTGACTCAGCCAATTTTATAAACCAGCTGTTCTGTCAACAAAACTGGCCATTGGAAATCACAAACGTTTCGATTTTCTCTATGCAGAATTGAGGGCCCAAGTGACTGAGGCTCTTTTCATAGCTCTGAACCCCTCTGATCTTACAAATATTATTGATTGAGACGTTGAATCCTATGCCCTTCGTTTCACTGTCTAAATTCCTTAAATTTAGGCCTTGAAGCTTCCAGCCTAGACCAGACTCCATTGCTTATTCTTCTTTTGCATCTAATAAGCTCATTGTCATCATCTGAAGGATGACATTCGCTCTCTACATGACTATATCATTTCTGGTATGTCCCATAGGTACCTTCCCCTTAGCGCTTTAATTATGGGCATAATTTAGCAACCCCTGCTTAGTATCCCTTGCTTGAAGCTGGCTCATATGTCCAATGCTCTTGACAAAGCCAATCAGCAAGTGCTTAAGACCAACCTTCAGGCTCTGGTTCCATATCAGGATTACTTGGGGCTATTCGCCAACTGCCTCTACTTGTTCTGTTGCTTCCCACCCTGATCCAGGGTATCATGTTTGGCAAGTATCAATATCTCCATTTCTCTTCCCCTCATCGCATTCTTGCAGTGATTAACCTCCACTCAACGAACTTGGCTTCTAGTAAGTTTAGCCCTTTCTAGCATCTATTCTCACATAGATTTTGACAGTTTATTCACCCATACTGTTATAAATCCTCCCTCCCCCAAGAGGTGACATAAGCGGAATCATCCCTGATTTGAGGATAACCAATAAAAAATTATAAAAAATATATTTTTTTGTGCACTTTTTACTTAATTTTTTTCTTTTAACTCTATCAATTTTTATTATTTTTTTATATGGGCATGACCTTCATTTGTTTCAGCGGTCCATCGTTATTTATTCCCCCAAACTGGTTCCTAGGCATACTCTGACCTACCAGTTCTCTATGGTTCAGAGGTCTTTTTTTAAGACTTAACCATCTATTTTGGTTCAGCGGTCCCTTTTTAGGACTTAATCAAAAAATATCAGGACATAACCATCTCAATGGTTTAGTGGTACTTTTTTAACACTCATTTTATTTTCTTTTTTTATCTACTGCTTTAGATATTTAGCATGGACTCAATTAACAATCCTTCCATCCAAGAGGTTCTCGATGGAATAGACATCTGTCGCTGTCTTGGCAATAATCTTGAATGGACCCAACCACAAGCATCAAGCTTGTCTCTCTTCCAAAACCATGTGTGTCACAATAGGCAACTTTTTCGCCTACTTTGTATTCTGATATTGTAGTCAGTTCTTATCATCCATCATTTTGGCCTTGATTCTCATCTTCAATGTCATACCAAATGTTGCAATTACATCTCAATTAGTAAATTGACAATTGGATCAGATACTTGCTTGGCACTCATCCCCAATGTTGGTTCAACCACCAAATATAGAATTGGTGGTAAAGTAGCCTTTCTTTCTATTTTAATTTGAACAGCATTTTTCCCAGTGCCATATGGTAACTTATGTTATATGCAAATGTCACCAAACTGAGGTATGTTCCCCAAGCAGAAGTTCTCCCTGTGATCAGCTTCCTCAGCGTCATGGTCAGCACTCCATTGACTTGTTCTACCAGTCAATTATTCTCCAGCCATTAAGCTACTGACATGACTCAGATCCCCATTATCTCATTCAATCATGGGATCATTTGGGATGTGAAATTTGTTCCATTGTTACATAACAAGACTTGCGGGCATCCATGGCTGTATACAACTTGATCCAGGCTAAACCATGCAGTGCTTGTAGCATCCACTTTCACCAGGGCCTTCATCTCAACCTATCTATTCAGATGGTCAATTGCAACTATGATGTACTTGACTCCCCCTGCGCTCATCATCAGCGGTCCCATCACGTCAATAAACACTGTATGCCAAGCAAATCATGTTGGGCCAGTTGATATCTGGTCATGTTCATGTGAGGCTTGTGCAACTGGAACTCCACACAACAAGCCAGATAATCTGTAACAACATAGTTGATAGACTCCCAGTAATAGTCCTAACAAATGTGATTGGTCATCTTCCTCATGCCTCCATGCCTGACAACTTTATGCGCATCTTGAACAATTGCCGCTTGTTCTGATGGTCTTAGGAATATTAATCATTTCCCATTGATTGTCTTAAAAGCTTGTCCATCCTTGGCCTTGGTATTTTCTATCACTTTCCAAAGCGCACCTTGGATTTCTCGAGGCTCAAACCCGATTTCTCCATAGACCATCTTCTGGAATAGCTCACTCACTTGCTGGTATACCACTTGGACCATTGGTAACCTATATAAGCCATCTGCATTCTGGTGAGAAGTTCCACTTGGCAAAATATCTCATAATCATAAGCCTGCAGCTTCAATGCCCATTGGGCCAATCATCCTTCCAGTTCTCTTAGATTATGTAGCTAACGCAGCAAGGAGTGGTCAGTCACCACTTTAAAGTGCGTCCATGGATATACATCCAAAAACTGTTTACATGCATAAATTACCACAAAGCATTCACGCTCAGTGAAAGTATAATTCCTTTCAGCTGCTGATACCATCAAGCTCACATAAGCTGCTGGATTCTCATCCCTGATCTCATCTACTTGACTTAGGACAGTGCTGATCGCTGTTAACAAAGCAAAGGTCTGTATTATAAATTCATGATTAGAATGCAGATATTTCAATATTGGAGAATCTATAAAATACCGGTGTAACTCATCAAAAAACTCTGGGCCTCTTCATTTCAAACGAATTTTTTCTTTTGATCCTTCAGCAAATAAAAGAGGGGTTTGGCATTTCTTAAAAAATCATGTATGAAACTTTTTACTAGTATATGACCATTCCAAGGAACACTTGGATATCATGGATACTTCTTGAAGGGCCATTCACTCTGTGGCCTCAATCTTCTGGGCTTGCAGCCGCAGTTCATTAAAGTTGATAATGGATCCCGGATATTCCAAAACTTTCTTAAAGAAATGGCACTTCCTTGGCTTGATCTTCAGGTTATCCGCGGACAGTCTCTTGAAAACTTCTTCCAAGTGGTGTAAATGGTCATTAAAGGTCCTATTGAACACATTTATATTGTCAAGTACACTAGGACGCAAAACAACTTCAAGTCATTTAATATGGCGTCTAAAGGCCCTCTGTAACGTTTCAGGCGCATCATAAAGACCTAGGGCATCCTAGTTGGTTATACAGCCCCTGCGTGGTGATGATTGCGCATTTCTCCTGGTCTACCATTGGCAAATTTTTTTGTTAATATCCTAATATCAGATCCATTGTGGAGAATTACTTTGCTTCTCCCAATTGATCTAATGCATTGACAGTTTGTGGTAGTGGATAAAAATACTTCTTTGTTATCTTATTCAGCTTCCAATAATCAATCACCACCCAATTAGGGTCATCCTTCTTCTTCACAATCAGGATAGGGCTTGCCCAGAGACTCAATGACAGAACTGGAAGCCTAAGCTTCACTAGTTTGCTGATCTCTTCCTCCACTACTGCTTTGGAAGCCTTCAACTGTCAAATGAGTCTCATCCTTATAGGAAAATTTTCCTAGTGTCAACTTTGTGGATGACATTCCTTGCACATCCCAAATCATGATTGTCCTGGGTGAATATTTCCTGATACTTTTTGAACAAATTGAGCACCCCCTCCTGCTGCCTGTCTGCCATATTAGCGAGTTACTCACAATTGACCAATAGATTGATGCTCTCATTTACTCTTTTTTGTAATATCATCTCATCGAGGGTACCAAAATTGTGGAATTCCCTCAATTCCGCCGTCAGAATCAGTTGAACAATTTTAGTGATCTGATTCTTCTTGATCTTCATCAATTTTTCACTCAAATTTACCAGGAGAACTCAAATTTCTTTATGGCCTGGCATAACTATTCCAGGAGCCACCCGTGGCTCTACTCTGGACTTCTTTTAGGGGCTTCTGACTTCTCCATACAACAGCTCAGGTATCTCTAACGTCAAACCCATGTTAATTATAATCTAAAATTCTGGCGATATGTTTTTCAAATTCTTATTACTAACAGAACTTCCCAATTTTCCAGGATTTCTGTTAAATTTTGGGTCTATTAAGGATGACTGGTTCTTCTTCTGTGGTAAGGTGGAGTTTTGAACGTCTATTGTATGAAGACAATAGACCAGACGGTGACTATAGTTAATATATAACTCCTTGGTAATTCTACTTGAAGCTGTATTCTTCTGTCATTACTTAGATGATGGCACGCTGCCCTGATTTTCCTGATCCCAAGTAAATTCTTGACTTATTACAACGTAAAGTATTAATACAAAAAAGCTTATAAATCAAACTGTAATCTCATGGTAATAGTCAATTATAATTTATTAGTATCAACTTGGGATAATTTATAGGGTTTGATGTTCACCACATCTTACCCATGACACCTCAATTTCAATGGCACTTGGCCAGAGAAAGTAACGAGTTCATTTGAGGGTCTAAAATCCATTTTGACTCAGGATATCCCAAATGTCTTAGAGTCAGTCTTAAACTAAGAAATATTCTCAAAACAGCGTTTCTAATGCATCTACAAATAGCTGAGCTGATACTCATCTCAAGCAATTGGCAGCACATACCAAGGCGATTTTCACCACTAGTTAGTAAATAATTTGATCAAAAACTCAATTGACATTAAAAACTAATATTGACATAGATCAACAAAGCCTATGTGCCCGGTTCATTTAGTCAGCTATAATTTTAAGTCCGGTTAAACCAAGAAAGCCCCCATGCCCACGTCAACATAGTCAAATATTATTGAGTGGAATCACTAGGACACAAATCTTAAGCGATGCATAAGCTTAAAATATTCCTGATCTATATCACTTATATCCAATATGATTCATAATAAATTAAGAGTGTTAACATTATTATGTCCCTATTGAATATCTGACAATTAGATTCAGTCAACAACTCAACAATTTCCATTGACATTTCTCTTCGTTTTTGTCCAACAAATTGGTAACAAATTGGGACAATGACATCATTGTAAATCAGATTGATGAAATTGTTTTCCTGGTTAGTGGAGTTTCCTTATCTTTCTGATATACTAGTGACAATGTCTGATCCAATATGGTCAACATATTATCTTTTAAATTTAAATTTATTTGAAGAAGGCTGACCAGGGGATGAACACTTCCAATAAGACACTAAAAAACTGAAACTTCAGCGAGAGGAGGGCAACCCAGAGAAAATAATGCTCTCTTCTGTTGCCAGCGGGAACGCCAAGAGAGAGAGGGGGGTCACGTGTGCAGAGTTTGCACCACTATTGAGCACATATGTAGGAAGGGTCTGAAATGATGAACCAAACCGTGAACCAGGATGAGACCAACTGGCGGCGACGTTGTTGGAGGTATCCAAACATCCACGCTTAGAAGTGGTCCACTAAGTATGACTGGAACTGGAGAACAGCTTCTTAGAGGGTGGGGGTGAATCCTGATATGGCATCCAAGACAATTGTGTGGATAGTCCACATAGCGATTGTGACCACCAAGGCATGGAGGGAGGGCGGAAGAGAGGAGGCCATTGATAAAGCAAACATGTCCTTAGACAGGCTGAAGGGCTGTACCTGATCCTGTTGAAGCAGACGTTGCACCTCAAGCCATATTGCTTTAGATAAAGGGCACTTTTCCAGGCAGTGAAACAGCGTTCTGTACTGGCCAAACATGACACAAGATGAGTGCAAAGCGCTAGAGCGTTTGGAAGTATGGTATACCCATCTCAAGCAGCACCACACATGGGAATGAATATGTGGCTGCAGAAGAGGTGGTGGGCGTACTTCTAAATAGCTTTCTGGGTATTAAGGGGGTAGGGGATGTCCATCATGTCCAGGTAGTCTACCCTGGACAAGGTATGGGGTCGCATGGGTATCACTCCATTCAGAATGGGAAGTCCCTGTACCTCCTGGGTGAACTGAGGAGAGGGACGCCCCCTCTGGGAGGTGTACCCACAGATGCAAATTCTTCACTCGGCGCTCCGCATGGAGAGGAGGATCCTTTTGAAGTGGGGCGACATCCCATGTGAGCCTGCTGCTGAAGGATGTGAGGCAAGGTATTTCATCAGGGGGTGAGGGTTCAATGGATTGTTGAGGCCCAGGGCACGGGAGAAGTTGGAGCAGGCTGCGTTGGACCAGTGCTGGGCTGAGATTGTAGGGTTAGTAATGGCAGCGATCCAGGTGCCAAGAATTTTGGCAGCATGGGCCTCAAAGCTGAGCAGGCCCATACCACCACTATGGCGAGAGCCAAACATGATATCCAGGCGCACCGGCGGTGGGCGGCCCAACCAAAGCCACCCTTACAAAAGGGCGTATAGTGACTTGAAGAAACTTGGGGAAAAAGTGATGACGTGTTCTCAAACCAAACTTTAGGGAGGAGCATAGAGTTGGCTAGTACTACCCTGCCTGTAAGGGAGGCCTGACGGGCTCTGAGGGAAGCTATGCGCTTTGTCACATTGTCTAGGATATGGTTTTCCATCACCAATGAGGCGTACCCACCTGCCTCCAGCCACACCACCAAATGGCGGAAGGGCCAACAGTGGAACTTGGAACAAAGGGAGCACAAGAGGGGCGGTGTGGGGTGGACAGGGAAAGCTAACTCGTGCGCTAGCTGATGAGGCAGGTAGGAAACAGGGCGCTGGGGCCCAGCGGGCTTGATACCAACCAAGTAGAACAATTTCGGTTTTGGAGGCGTTGAGCGCTGCATTACTTACCCTGGAGTAATCCTGGATAGTAGCTTCAAGCGCTCGTGCATCACGATTGTTAGACACCCCAACCACACAATCATCAGCAAATGCCAACATTTTGACAGGGTTTTGGCCTTTCATGTGGACCCCAGTAAGGTGGGCATTAAAATCTGAAGAAGTGTGTAGGATGAAGTTATACAAGAGTGAGCTAAGTGGGTCCCCTTGGCGCAGACCCCTTTGGGGGCGGACTACATCCATGAGGAAGCCAGGGCCACGCACAGCCATTGTGGCGGATTCTGTTAGCAACATCACCCAATTGATGAAGCAGGGGGGAGGCGGAACTTGTGGAGGCAGGCTCTGAGGTATTCCCAGTTGACTCTATCATAGGCCTTCTGCTGGTCTAAAAATACAAGTGCTCCAGAAGCCGTTATTGATAGACATTGGCTACGGTGTGTATATTGTTTCAAAGCGACCTTTTGGCTATGAAACTGAATTGTTCAGGGGAGATGAGAGCAGAGGCAGCAACCCCTAGACGGTTAGCCATGTTTTTAGTAAAAAATTTTGTGTTTGTGTTAGTGAGAGAAATGGGGTGCCAGTTGGCCAAGTCCAGCTCATCCCCTTTTTGTATAATTTAATAGTGAAGGCCTCATGCCCACAAGGCAGGAGGCGCGTTTCCATGAGGCATTGGTTAAGAGAGGAAAGCAGCAAGGAGGATAAATCTTTGTAAATACTTCTTATAGAACTCATAAGGGATGCCGTCTGGACCTGGGCATTTCCTATACGGTGCACCATGAATGGCAGACCAGAGTTCATCCTGAGTAATCAAATTCATCAACTCCGGGAATTGGGAAATGGTGCGGATATGTGCACTATCAAGAAAATTTGCCATTTTGGCAGGCGGAATTGGGTTTGATCAATACAGTTTGGAGTAATAGTTTTTTATTTTGACTGCCACTTTGGCCAGCATATCTGCTATGGAGTGGTCTGGCCTTCGCACCTGTGTGCAGGCCAAACTCTGGTGTGGTGTGAAGAATTTACAAAAAAAGTAAGCGGAGCATGTGTCGCCCACTGTAATATGTTTAGCCTTATACTGAACACAAACCTAATGCTTGTGTTGTCTCTCAAGAGCGTTATGGTGGGCGGCCACTTCTTCCCACTTGTGACCCCAAGCTAGGCTGTAGCCCACAGCGGGGACATTGGACTCAGGTGGTCCAACTCTGCCAGTGAGCGCAAAATGATTGCCAAGGCAGCCCGTGAGTGGTGGGAGGAAAGGTGGCGGGCCTGGCGGATTGTGCTCGCCTTGAAGTTAGTTCAGGTGGAAATTGGATCTGCACATAACGGTGCAACAAACTATGGAGCTGAGGTCATAGATTCCACCCACAAGGAAAATCTTGGCGATGCAATCTCAGCTGGGCGTACTTTGCACCATTTTGGCGCCTGGGCTGCTGGGTTGGATAAATGGAAGGAAATCAATACCATCCTGTGGTCGGAGAAATTGATTTTGTCATGGTGAAGTGGGAAATTTGGGTTCAAAATTTCAACGGCGCGAGGATAAGGTCAATGCGGGTCATGGACCTTAACTGGCCGTTGTGTACATGGGGCATGACATGTTAGTGAGTAGAAGAGCATGGCACGGCATGGCAAAGTATTGATCAACCCTAGGGTGGCTTTGAGAACGCATAGTTCAACATGCCCCTGTGGGGGTGTAGGCAATGAGGGCCAGCGGTCTGTGGATGGGTTCATCCAGCAGTTCATGTCTCCAATGACAAATGGGTCAGGGGCAGTGGAAGGGAATTGACTGTCAAGAAAAATTTCTGACATTCTCATGCACAGGTTGGGGCATAAATGTTAACAATAGCGTGCACTTTATTGTCCCACAAAAAGGTGACAACAAGGATGCGGCCATATAGGTATGAATTTGACAAAATAAATTCAAAATTATTGTTCATTTGAACTAGCACCCCACAGTGCTCAGACCAAAAGGAGAGGGAAGAACATGGTTTTCCATGATTTCTCAGTACCACATGGACAGTGGGTTTCCTGAATGTCCAGGATGTCCATGGGTAAATTATATTTTAAAAGAATCATTTTCCTAGCCTGGGACAGCGAGGCCTTGAGTCCAGCGATGTTCAACATCCCTAAAGTAAAGGCACTTCCCATCACACCTTAGGTGCAAAGGGAAAGGGCACCTGAGCCCTTCAGCCTTCTCTTTTTCATCATGGCGCTGCCTGGCACCACGGGTATTTGATGCTACAGAATAATTGTCAGAGTGGCTAGCTTTAGCAGTGGGGTTTACATTGGCTTTTTCCTTCTCTTTTTTCCCTGCTGCGGGATGAGTTTTTTGTGGTGTATTCATTTGCAGTGCACCATAGCTTGGAGGTAGAATATTGGCAGGATTGTTAGTGAGCGACTCAGTCCCAATTGATGCTTGAGCACATTGGTTGGATGAAACCAATTCACCCATTGGGTGGCCTAATCAGCTTGGGCATCCCAGTCTGATTGGTTGAGGGATTCATGAGCTGCTTCCACCGCAAAAGTCTCAATGTCCTCCTGGAGCTGGGCTGGCAGGATTTTGGATGCGGTCTTGGCCACCTCCTTGGCTACCACCTTGCAGGCCTGCTTGGCCTTCTTCCACTCTTGTGGGGACACTGGTTTTACTAGAATGTAGCAGCCTTGCACTCCCCACGGGAAGGCTGCTTTGGTGTCTAGTGTCAGTTCATAGTGGGCTTCTGCACCACCCATTGAATCCAAGACAATTTCTTAATGAGTAACGCCCTCCTTGATGGGGCAGGTGTGGGCCTTATGGCCAAAAGCGTGACAGAACGTGCAGATGGGAGGCGCACTGTCCACAGTGACCCTGAATGGATGGGTGTATTGACCATCAATTTTGACAAAAGTGTATGAGGTATTTGGGTCAAATCCTCCACTATCCCCACAGATGGGGTTAGGACTGCAATTGCTTTGCCTGTGCATAGGTTTGACATTAGTGTAAAGTGCTGCATTTCGAGGGATTGTAAATCTCCATATATGGTGAGCCCAGCCTTCAGGTGGTGCTTGAGCACGGTGCACTTGACCATTGTGGGCAGGAAGTCAAAAGTCACAAAAATTTGTTCAATATAGTCCAGCGGGTGCGCTTTTTTTGACTACCCGTTGACTGTCCAGGAGGTCTATTACTATGTGCACCTTTGCGGCTTCATCCGCCACTTCCTTATTTTTGAAGCCAAGATCCAGCAAACCACGTGGCATGGAGTGGGTTGCAATGTACACCGCGTTCAGAAAATGTGTTTGTACATCTCCACAAAACATCTCCCAAAGCGCCATTTGCTGAATATCCAGGAAAACATGCACCCAGTGTTCCACCGACATTAGTGGTTGGGAGTGCAGCATATTGATGAACTGGTTGCAACGCGCTTGCCAAGCTAAAATTTCTGGGGAAATAGTAACTGCCAATTTTTTGTTATTAAGTTTATCTATTCTGATAAGCTCACCAGGGCGTTTACAAAATTTGGTTGATGTGGGACCAACACCTGTGCCCTTAAATTTACTCACCCAAAAGCTTCCTGACATTGGGCGCCAATTAATCTCCTCAATGAGATTATCAAACTTTACCTAGACTTGAATTAAATTTGTTGCAAAAGTGTTTTCAACAAGAGAGAAAAGGGCAACATATTATCTTCAATGTTACATTTGACTCCATACTTTTGTAGAAACTTGGTCCCAATCAAAATATTATTGTTTTGGTTAGCCAAAACTATTTCTGGGGAGGATACCACTAAAGATCCAAATTGGAGTGGTAAAGAGCTATACGCTCCACAGAAGATGGTTGTATTCAGCCTGGTGGTCCCATATTCTTTTCTATGCTCCAAATCAGGCAAGATTCTCATCTTCTTCACCAGCGTGGTTAAGACAAAGTTGATAGGCGCTCTACTGTCAATTATTACCTGCACCCATACTTGATTAACCAGTATATCAATATATGTACACTTGAAGTATTATAATATGGTGTTTACTGAGTGTATGGCAGCATTATTCACCAAATTGAGGTTTGAATAATTTGTGTCAATAGATCAGGAAACAATTCCTTGATTGCACTAAGGAGGATAGACAGGTTTGACTCATCTAATTGAACTTTGGTCAACTCTTCTGGATTCTCTGTGGCTCAAATCTTGTCTACCAGTTGTCATGTATATGGTCAAGCAACTTTATTGATTATTTTGGGATTTATCCCCTTCTCTCTGGATCTGGTTACTGCGTTTAAATCCTAATTAACCACTTGATAAAGTTTGCCCTGCGCGTCATCATTGACAAACAGATCATTAATGTTAATATCTTCATGCAAGATATTAGGGGGAATGGGTTTACCACAGCTCTAGACTGTTCCTCATCTAGGCTGTGGGCCCTTTTCCCAACTCATTTATGGATTTGGCTTCTTTTTCCTGGACCACATTAATCTGTTCCTTTGGCTTCTTGCATTAGACAGCAAAGTGTCCCTTTCCTCCACACTGAAAACAGCGTTTGACTTTCTTATCTGTCCGCTTAAACGCCTCAGGCTTATTTCCCAGCACGGTTTTTTTGGACTCCTTAACACCCTCAGTCCCCTTCATTGGATTCCAATTTTACACTGGACTCAGTTTATTGCTCTGATTAGGGGCCTCAAATTTGGCTCCTAATATCTTCAAATGATCCACCATTTGAGGGGTGGTAATCTCAGTTGTGAACACGAAAGACATCATTTGATGTAAATTGTGATAGGGCCAAAGCTGCTGCTTGCAACTCAATCTGTGCATCAAAATGTCCAGTATTTTTGCTATTACCAAAATCTGCAATTCTTGGTAAAATTAGTTGACAAAACTTGCTAAGGGTTCATCCTTCTGGAATTGGATTCCCATAAATTCCTGTTTGAGCTTTGACATACCCAATAGGGCTTCCAAATTCTTTCATTATGGCTGCCTTGGCCTCTGAGTATGACCAGCTGTCCCCCTCTAGATGTGGTAACACCAAATTCTGACAGTTGGTGTACAAACAGTTCATCACTGCCAAAGCTTTTTGACAATTTCTGTACCCAAACATTGTCATGTCAAACAATTGGGTTAATGCAAGAGCGTTATCCTGATGGAATTTGGGTAATTTTGGCATATCTTTTGTTCTTCCAAAGTTTCTCTATCTACCACTCTTGGTTCAGCTACTTGACTGACTTGAGAGTGATTTTGGGAGTCTTCTCTGAAATGGCTGTGAATGCAGTCAGCATATTTCTTGGAATATTCTACTTCTAAACTAAAGTTCTTGGGGTCCTTTCTTCAGCGTCGTTCACCACATAGAGCTCCCATTCACATAAAAGTCTATAACTCTTCAATTTGCTTCATTAATTGCTCTATATCTTTGCTGAATGAATGAAATTAAATGTGATCCGCTTCATGTTCAGTTTTCAAGAATAAAACTTCTCAAACTAAATCTCCTTCTTTTTTCTTTAATGATGTTACTTTTCCTAGCAACTCATTGCTAAAATTTGGAGAAATCTTTGACTCCTTCCTCAATCTTGGTAACTCTCTCCTCCAAGGCAGCAAATTCTCTGTGATTGGCAGAATTTAAGGCATTCTTGTTGATGGTTGCCAACTCCATCAAGAGTTTTATTAACTCATCCTTGTATGACATCTTGTACAAGTATATCATACTCAACTACCCCCTGTAGTGAGCACCAATTGTTAAAAATTGGGAGTTGGCTACTCTGACAATGAATACCAATTATTACAATCCTGGGTTCTGCCTCAATTGATAGCTCCCAATCATTAACTGTACAGGTTTGATATTTGCACAATTTGCATTGTCTGATAGTATTTAATTGATAATAGTCTGAAGACTATTATCTGTAGTTGAATAGATAACCCATTATGGTCCAACGCTAGATCTGTACTTTTCCATGATATACTCTTGATGTTGACTGTAGGGACTTCTTACCTTATCCGCCTAACTTAATCCACTCTCAGATCTCAAAGTGTACAGACTGTCTTGTCATGCTGATTCTGCAGAAATTCCCCTCTATGTTCAGATTCTCTTCTAAGAATCCTTGATCCTTACTCTTTACCTGACAAAAGAGTTCCCAATTATTGCACACAGCAATAATTTCCTGAAGATGAATAGAACTTAAAACAATATTGATCTATATTATAAAGTTTGAAAAAGAATCTTTTTATTAATGTGAATTATCAGAGAAATTTATAGAGAGTATTTGGTGCCCAACCCTCAGTTGGCTCCTCAGCCATGAAACAGCAGCCATTGCCATTGAACTTCCCTTCATTGTCTTACCAGCGATGGTCTTCTCCACCTGGTTAGGATTCCTCCATCAGACATCCTTGTGCCCTAAAATGACAGAGTCAGAAAACATGTCCCTAACATTTCCCACTTGATCCCAGCAAACAAACCATATTTGGCAAGTGTTGTTGGGTAATGAGACTTATTACCCATTATGGTATGTCATGAACCAACTGATTGATTTGTTAGTTGCAGGTGGCATCACTTACCTTGAAACTAGTTCACTAAATTCCCAATTAGTTAGTGATGAAACCTGACTGATCTCAATTGGTACAACTGATAGTTTATCATCAATCAACTATCAGATACCCATTTCTTTGGTATCTCTGCCTGACGAGATCTTAAGCATTCACCAGGATCTATCCTCAATGGATCTGAACCTGTAAAATGATCTAAAAATCCCCCAAATATTAGTAACCTGAAATTGGGGACAACTGATATCTGATTCACTCACCATAGGAAATTATCCCCTAGCAATCCACAGGTTATTTTGGAGGCTGGAAAGGTGGGCAAAAATCCCAACACCAACCCTAAAACTTCTAAATCATCCCTTTTCAAACCTAGATAACTGAAAGTTAAAGTCCCTTTACTTAACCTAGACCCCTTTTAGACCTTTTTTAACTCACTGTGGTATCTGTCTATCTGTAGTAGAATCTTAAAATTTAGAAATTATTCAAGGTACACCAACCAGGGGATGGATCTTACCAATACTCATTGAGCAAGAACAAATGAATGGAAAAACAAAAATAAACAAAGCAAAACCTCTAACTAAGAAGAGAGTGAAATACTGCTAATCCACTATGGCAGAGGGAGAAGGGGGTTAGGCAGCTCTTCTATAGGCTTGTTACTCATGACAGAATCATTAAGGCTGTAGTAGCAGACAAAAGTGGAGAGCCAGGGCATTGAGGCATCAGCGTGGTGGTGGATGTGGGTGAAATATTGGTTACCTTCCTCAAGATCAGCTTGGAAGATAGCCTCAACTAATTCTGACATGATGTTCAGCTTGAAGATGGGCATCAGGGAGTTGGACCAAGCTGGCCATATTTTGCCAGGTAAATTCAGAGGTTGGGTTAAAGGCTGCTTGTTTTGCAACAGGCATGGTAGCATTATTGGCTTCAGTGGCCAATTTGGTAATTTTCTCATGTGCTGCTTCTAGGAAATCAGGGGGAAAATTGACTGAGCTCAGCGCTTGATAGAATTGATCAACTGATTGTGTTACTGCTTTGTGGAGGTGGAGGCAATGGGGTGAGGCTACTGCTGCTAAGGTGAGCTGGTAGTCACTTTGGTATGGGATGGCATTAAGTTTAGAAGCAAAGTGTTTAGGTGAGGGTTATATCAAAATCAGAATTATGCAATTCATCCTATTCATAAAATAGCTGTGAGGTTCACCAGTTTCCTTATTTGATAACTTAATTCAATTTGTCAACCTCATCCAATAGGTCCCAATAATTCTAAGTCATGAAAATAGTGGAGGCTGAATTTGGGTGGATTGTGGTAGGCAAATAGGTAGATGTATAGGTGCAAATGGTCTAAGCCTCTGATTGGCTATGTTGAATTTGGGTGGGTTAATATAGTCATATAATTTGGTGGGAGCTTTCCCACTCTGGCTTATTGAGTGAGAATATTGAGTGGGAGGGGGTAACAAAATATCCTACTCAGAATCCGCTGAAAAGGGTTCAGAAGCCATATCAGAGGAAGTGGCTCAGGGGCAGAATTTTTTTAATGGTCAAACCTAAAACAGAGGGGACAAATTTGGTAACTATTAGCCATATGAGCCCAAAAGAAATGCTCAGGTGCTGCTGCAATACAAGCATGAGGGATTTATTAGGCTATAGCAGGGTGGCATGGGATTATGGTGGCAGTGGAGCAAGGGGCAGCAAGGCACTCTGCACCAGAGGGAGCAGTGAAGACAAGGTTGGGCTGAGTACCATAAGCCAAACTACTCACCATCAATTATTCATATAAAATTTGGGGTAGGAGGTGGGAAGGGAGGAATACAAATGATATAGCCAGTGTGTTATCAAAGGGAGATGAGTATGAGTGGTTAGAATAGGAATATTTTTGTAAATAAGGGGAGTCAAAGCTGCTGTAGTGTGCTCCTCTATCTGGAAGCCTATATTAAAATAGCCTTTAAATGGGTGAAGATTGATAAAGCCAGCCAGTGCAAATGCAATGGTGGCAAGTTTGATTATTGCTTTGTCAGCATACAAGAATAAGTGCCTATAGTTGACATATAGATAAAATTAAATATTGGAATAAGGGAGGGCAAGAGGATAAGGGAAAAAAGGGTAGATATATGCAAGATGGAGTGCTAAGTCCCATGGGGGACAAATCAGCTGGAAGAGGTTGGCAGACTATTCAATCCCATCGAACGCATTTGCCCGCAGGGCAGAAAATGCTAGGCGGTGAAGCACCGCTACCCCACACTGGAGCAGCAGGTGGCTGATCTAAGGATATCAATAGGAAAATGGATGTGGCCAGATGGTGTTAAAATAAACTTTTATAATAAAATTCACTCAAAATTGAGATTGAGCAGAAAGAAAAGTTCAGTAGTGGAATCTTGTGGTTGATTTTTAACCACCTTCTGGACTAGCTAGAGCTTTGAAACTTGGCATACCTATGTGCCTCCAATGATAATATGATAATCCATTGGGAGATTTAATTTTCATAGCCAAAATAAAAAGGTTTATATTTAATGAGTGAAAAACCTATATGTTGTGATGGCAGTTGGTATATCGTTACAGCTGAACAATTTGAAATCAAATGCTTTAACAGTTACAAAGGCTTTGCCAGGCGGTTGGTGGTTTTAGTAAGCGGTTAGCGATGGGTTGATTTGATAAGTTAGTTGGGTTTGGTAAGTTAGTAGTTTTTGGTAGATTTAAAAATTCAAAGACGGGTTTCCCAGGCTTTGCTTGGGTTTATCTGGTTTAAATCTCGGGGTTCAGGGTATGGGTTGGGGGAAGTAGCGAGACCTCTTTTATGGTAGCTAGATTGACAAGGTTAAAACTAATCTACCGCTCCAACTTCAGATAATTTATCCCAAGTTTTAAACACCCCTTAAATATCAAGCTTTAGGGTCCAAAGCTTCGGTTGAAGGATGGAGATTTAAAGGGATGGGGAAAGTTTTATCGTAACCCGGATTTTAGGTTGGATCGGCTTCGTATGGATCCACTTGCCAATGTCATGCAGCTTGCCTTTGCGGTTAGACGTATTCAATTAGGCTTGCCTTTGCGGTTAGACGTATTCAATTAAAATCCTGGGGTATAAAAAATAGTTGAGATGAATCGGCTGGGATGGCGTATAAGCCTAAAAATTCCTTGGCATCGATCGTCCAAAAGGGATGCGGATAACTTAATCGGATGGCTGGATGAGGGGGAGGTGCCGATTTAGTGATTTTTTAGCTGATGGTTTGGGTGGCCGGTATCGAGGTAGAGGAACCACAACCGGAGGGTTTTGTATGCCAAAGAGGCGGCGGCGTGCGCTTGGAGGTGAGCGTCGAGTATGGCAACCCTGCGGGCCAGCTGGGCGCGAAGGGGCGTTGCGGCGACGGGGGGAGGGGTAGGGTTAGTGGACCCAGCCAACTCATGCTCCTCGAGGCATCGAACGAGCGCCCACCCCGCGCGTGAAAGGTGCAACGGAAGCTCCGGGGGCGTTGGTGGGGTAGCGGTGGGGCTTAGTATGGCCACCAGAACATCCAAGCCAGCGGCAACCCGTACGTCCAGAGGGTCGCGGCAGCCGCCCGAGGTTAAGATCAGTTGGTCAAGCACTCGAACCACCCAGGCCAACCTATCCTTTGGGCTAGCGCTGTAGTTGAGCACGAACCGCACCAGCCAAACCTTGGCAAGTTGGGATGGCGAAGCAAGGTAGCTCTGAAGCCCGAGGAGGAAGGCCTCAACGAAGGTTTGAACCGAGTCGGCATCGCGATGCTGCTCGTAGCAGGCCTGAAGGCAGGAAAAGAAAGCGGCCAGCGGCAGTTCGGCGTGCAGCGAAGCCAGCCCCGAGGGTTTGACGCATGCCAAGCGCGAGAGCTCCAAAATGATCTCGTGGCCGGCCTCGCCCCCAATGGCTTCGACCAGGGCATCATTGGTCAACAGCGTGCGAGCCACCCCCCGCAGCTCATCGACCAACCGAGATATCTCTCCGTACATGGGGCTGTCCTCCGGTGGGCATCTCAGATGCCGGTTGAGGGTGGAAAAGAAGGTTTCGAGGGATGACAGGCCATCGCGACTCAGCTCGGCACTAAAGTAAGCAAGTAAACTGGCGAGGATTTCCTGGAACCGCGGCAGGGCAAGCGCCACCGGCTTCAGAAGGGTTCCCCAGCTCCCCGCCGGGCCTTGGCTTGGCGCCGAAGGCGTGGAGACCAACCCAACCAGGCTCGCCAAGGACCCGATGCCAGGTTCCCCCACCAACCTTTCAAACGCCTCGGGGCATGCCACGGGGAGGGTACGATTGCAGCAAAGATAAAGCACGAACTCCACCAGCGACGGCGAGAAGCGCATCCTTCCGAGACAAAACTGCACCACCACCATCACCTCCTCCCGCGTGGAGAGCTGGGCGAATAGCTGGTGCATCAGCGCTAACCAATTGACGGGTGGGAGGGGGTGAGCCAGGCCGGCCAACGCCCGAATGAGCACCAGGCCAGTAGGAAGCCGATCGCGGGTCTTGGAAGCCAGCTTGATCCCATCAAACACCGCCCGAAGACAGCTGGAGGCGGGGAATCGGGTGTAGTCAGCCGGTTCGTCGGAAAGGGACGTTGGCTGGGCTAGGAGGTGAGGGGAGTGCGTCGCCACAAGGCGGAACAGGCTGCTATGGTTGCATAGGAACGGCGAGAGGCCCAGATGGGTGACACGCCCCAGAACCACCAACCCCCATCTAGCGGACACAAGGTCGTGGCCGGTTGCCGCCGCGCGAAAGATGTCCAAAGCGCGCCCGTGGCATTTGGGACTGGAAGCCGGGTCTAAAAAGTAGGGTGGGCTCGGCATGTAGTTGAGGGGGTCGCCCCCAAAGAGGGCAGAAAGCCCAACAAGGGTCGCAGGCCGGTGGGTGGGATTTCCTTCAAGCCCATCAAGGTATTGATTGAAGAGCTTGTTGTAGGCGCCTAAGGTACTGACGGGAGGGTGTTGGTTGGCACGGATATGAAGGTGGGTACCCAGGGCCAAGTGCAGGTAGTGCACCGCTGCTTCATCCGTGACAAGCTGGGCCTGAGTGAGCGCCCGGCACACAGCGGAATCAAGCTCCGCCTCGGCGTGACGATCCTCGGATAGGTGTGGGATCAGCGGAGATAGCGCTGGGAGGGTAAGCGCAACCGCCAGCATCGGATTCACCAACCCGGGATGCTCCTCAAGCCTCCCAAGCAAGTCGGTGAGCTTCGCCACAAGGGCTTTCAGAAGCGGGCCGGGTGGGAGAAGGTCGGCGGGAAGCGGAGGCATTGACAGTTGGAAGTGAAGCTTGGAGTGGCAGAACCAAGCAGCCGAGATTTGCGCGTGGGCCAGCGCCCTGCTGAGCAAAGCGGGCAAGCTTTCATCTTCGGCAAACGTACCGTCGCCTAACCCCACCTTCAGTTGCTGGGACACCAGAACCCTTTCGACGCTGGCCAGAAGCTGCGAACCGTCGCTAGAGAAATCAGCTATAAGACCTCCAAGGACAACGTCGTATAGGTGGGCCAAGCCACGAAGGCTAGCCAGCTGCAGCCACTCCCCACCGAGTTTGTGGGGGGCCTGAAGCGCACGCTCTAAAAATTGGATGATGTCGTGCAGGCAGCTCCTCTCCCCAGGGATGGTAGGCGCTAGGCCGGACAGCCCGGCGGCCGTCGCAGCGAGGATGGCGGGGCTCGCGCTTTTAGCTGAAGTCTCTAAGAGAAGGTTGACAGCCTGAACGGCGTAGATCCTAGCCAAGGGATCCTTCCCTAGGCTGAGCAGCCCGAGCGGGAGGGCACACAGAGCGACGCTGGCGTTGGACAGCACGGTGGGAGGTTGTGAGGAGTGCAGAGTGGACTTTAACTCCTTAAACATCTTATCCAACATGTCCACGTCGACCAAACCGTTCGATTCAAGCGGAAAGCCTGCGTTGGCATTCTCAGCCGCAGCAGCGGTGAAGAAGCTTACCCACCCCGTGAAATGAAGGCAGTGGAGGCTTAGGTCAAAGCCGGGGCTAAAGTCGGTTAGGCCCGCGTGGAACGTGCGCCAAGACTGAGTGCTACGGTCGGGGCCGACGTTGGCCACGCCGCCGGCCAATTTGGCGAACGCCGCACTGGCGTGGACCCCGGGATGGCAGGGGCGCGCAAGCGCCGCTCGAATAGGCCCTTGAACCTGCGATCGAAACTGCGCGCGCTTGTCAGGCGACGTGGATGGGGCCCGCGAAACGCTGCCCTTGAACGTCGCCCGCGAGGTTTGCTCCAACTCCTGGTCCATGAGGAGCGCGAGAAGCGGAGCCCAAGCACAATCTCCCGTGCGGATGGACAAAAGGCTCGTCACGAGTTCGGGGGGCGAGACCGGGAGCGAACCCACCACCACCGAAGTGGGAAAGGCACAGAGAACTTTGAGCGCCTCCCCGACCAAAGCGTGGGATGATACCTGGCCATCCGAGAAGATGGCTGGCATGACTCTGGCTTTCAGAATGTCATCCAAAACCGGCATCAGCCCCTCCGACCCAGTAGATTGGGCCACCAGCAAGCGATAGAACTTAAAAAGCTCAACCAACACCTCCAAATTGCCCCCAAGCTTGTGGACCTTCGCCGACAGCGATGCAAAGAGAGCATTCCAGGCCGCGCCTGACTCAACCACCTGGTGCTCGACGGCACTATTCACGCAAGCCATGACGGATGCAAGTGCGGGCGGTGGAAGCGAGGCGTACTGAAGCAGAGATGCCAGTAACGGGAACAGGTCCTGGCTGGCCTGGGGCATTTTGGCACACGCCTCACGCATGGTGAGGAAGGCGACTACCTCCGCGGGGCCAAGCTCTAGAGGAGGCTTGCCGAGAGGTGCCTTTGCCTTGAATTGACGGATCCGAGTGGCGAGTTCATGGCGTAGGGGGGCCCAGGCGCGCGGATAAACGGCGTATAGGGCGCAGAGGGCGCGAACGGCCACGGCTTCAAGGCTGGGTTCCGACCCGAGGCTTTGAAGCAAGCGAAGAACTCGGGATGGGAGATGCGCCCCTGCAGCCTGCGCCAAGCGTGGCAACGCATAGAAGATGATATGCCGCTTGACGAGAGGTGAGGGATCACCCTTTAAAAGGAAGACAAATAGGCTAAGGATGTCTAACCCTTCAGTGGCAAGTGGGCTGTTCTCAAGGAACCAATCGAAAGCTTTGGTGTGAGTATAAAAATAGGGTGGGGTACAAAAGCGGCGAACCTCCAACAAGTGCGGAGATGCGGACGCCTGTTCCAACTTTCT
>JAKSZP010004614.1:0-43815 GCA_022478985.1 Massospora cicadina
ATTCTAAATTTAGCTGTGGTACCAAAATGTCCAATCAACAGCGGATGTCCCAACATGATAGTCCATCTGTATCAGCTTTTTGTACCTCTGAAAATGAATTATCGAGGTGGTCAAGCAGGAGGTGAGTATTGTTTTGCTGTGCTCAATCAAACTGTGATAAACCTCCAATTTCTATATTGTGGAGAGCCAGCACATGCAGTAGCTGGCAAATAGACAGTTGCACATAAGCGACTAGATACTCCTTGACTCTTGGGTACTAAGGCGGCAAGCCAACCCTATTGTATTTGCGTCAAGATAAGAAATGTACAGGGCGTAGCAATTTTTTGGTCTCGTTGGTTATAAAACAAAATTATGGCATATTCTCCAGCCTCATCTTCATATAGTCAATACCCGTGCAACAGCTACTCCATAATATCCTGCAGCTGCTGAGGAGTCACATTTGTGGGGCATCCTTGTTGGTCAGTTGTCAGCTCAGGGCAGTTTTCTAGTTGCATATTGATCATAACTTCATCATCCCCCAGTTCAGTTACAGTAAATAATACCAGTTTGTTTTTAGGTGCCTCCCGTGCTTCTTCAGCATAAAATGCACAGAATCCAATCATATTTTGTCAGAATGAATGTGGGCTCATCACCATATCCTAGCGCCAAAAGAACTACAGTTGACCAGTGGCCCCCTGTAGTGAGCACCACTGTTGATTCTTGGCGTATAGGCTTAATTTCACCAACTCATTTTGCACAGGGTATTAGCTACTGAGCAACCAAATTAGACAATATGAAGATCACCAATTTTAAAAAACTTGATAAACTATATATTGAGCTATCACCCCTTATTTTGACCTTTATTATGTAATACATATCGCAGACTTATCTGCAACCTCCTATTCACAGTGAAAGACCCCCCTTCAATCCTCCATGTGACTCTTTTTTATAGTACTAGATGGTCCACCTCCATGTGACTCTTTATATCTTGGTTCCTAAGCTGGATGCATCCTCAACTTGGTAGTCTTGTATTCATCTTCCCTTTTCTAGAAGTTCTTATCTATATTGAATCTTGGCGTAATTCCCCTCAATTTGCTGAATGTTCATCATTTTGATCAATTATAATTTGTACACCTTTTTCATGAATCACGATACTTGTCTTGATTCCCCCTCCAATCCATTGGTATGGGTAGCTTATCATCCAGTCATATCAACTTCCTGACATAGGTGAATATGGAGCGCCAATGGGACATGAAAGTGATATGTAACCCAATAAAAAACTAGGCTGTCTCATCCCCAGAGCCCATGGGTTTGGGCATGGAGAAATGTATTGGGATAGCAGGTTCAGATTCCCTCATGGGGAAAATGGAGCAGAGCCATTGGTGAGAGTGTGGATTCTCACCTGGAGCGGAAATAATTTTGCTCACAAAATGGTGAGGTCATGGCGGCTGATCATTTTGGCAATTGGGGAAATGTTCAGGAAGTTTTAGGCATTGTAGGCCCAGTTAACAGTGGAGGGCAGTAAAATTGCCAACATGGGTGCATTGGCCCACTTGGCACATAACCCATAATTCCATATTGAAGAGTCCTGGGATAACAGAAGGAAATAATAAAAACTTGAAAAATTGGTTCAGAAAAGGAGGTTTTTATCGAAATTTAATAAGAAAATTGACTGTCAATCCTCCCTGTGTGGGACAATTGCTAAAATGTCCAGTTGATTTGGAGAATAGTTTTGAAATACAGGAGATTGGGACCCTCAAGTTTACAACCTAAACCAGCACTACTCAAGTAGGGGGAATTGTTCATTAAAAACAAACTCTGAAATTTTAAGTGGCAAGCCAAGTCATCATCAGTTTTTCCTTGGGTGCCCAAATAGCTTTTTTGCCACAATTAAACTGATTCATGCGGTGAAGTCTCACTTGGAAGGTAATGGGAGCCTCCCAGGGCCGTCCCATGTAGTGACAGTCACAAGTGGTCAGGAATGGGTTTGGGATGCCCAACCTGCCTGCACCTAATCGCTCTAACATTTTTGGCCTTGTGGGGTTCATAAGATTGATGTTGCAATTCCAAAGGGGCAGGTTTGTTGCTGTTAAGTGCTTTTACTAACTTTAAGGTCAGCTTAGAGGAGGGACTTGCCTCATCTGTCCTATGCTGGTTCTATTTATTGAGACCTTGACACAGATTTCTTCAATATGCTGTAACGATTCTCCAGTAGTTACGCAGGGATGATTGGTGAAGATTTTAGAGGGTAAGCAATGACCCACCGCTCATCCACCACATGGGTGAGGTCACCCTGGGAGATGAGAGTAGCAGCTGGCCTCTTTAGCCATTTTTAGAAGGGAACGGATATGCCACCCAATCCAAGCACAAGAGACGTTCCCCTGGACTTACACAACTCAAATAAACAAATAGGTTTCAGATATTTTGGGGAAATCAGTAAAATTTTTAACTCTAATACTTTTCATTATAGTTGACAGTGGCATCCTATCATATTAAAAATTGCTCTTAACCTGATTTCAACTATAAATTTTATTTATATAATACTATTTATAGAATCAATATTCTGATGTGTGATTTATAAATTAAGATTAAAAATTAAATTATAAAGTTTTTATGTCTTAAAGAATATTTAAGTATTGTAAAATATAATGTTATAGATAAAATTATTTAATTAAAGCTAGAGTTTATCTAAAGGACGCTTAATTCTAAAAAGAGTTTATCTATTAGGTTTATATTAAAGGGCGGTTAGCCTGGCAAGGTAATTCTTGCTTCCACTATAGTGCAGATTTTGTTAACACATGTTTGAACCTGGAACTGACTATAAAAAATCTTGGTCTGGATACTTGTCCCAAAATTAACCTGCCTCAATTATCTTTGTACATTAATTTAAACTTATATTCTTGAGCTCATAAGTATGTAAAATAATTAGTTAAATAACATTGACTTAATCTATGTCTTATAAAGCTTAAATTAATATCTATATAACTACAAAAAAACTAAAATTAAAATAATCAGTTAATTTATAGTATATATTTTAAAAAAAATAAGAAGAACTGCAACTTGGAAACCTAAATGATAAAAATGTTTTTTATTACTCAACATATTATTAATTAAAAAAACTTGTCTACTATTAAGGTAAACTAAAATAATATTATTACCAAAAAATAAAATAATGGCACTTAAGATAAGATATATATATATATATATGATAGTCATCATTTTAAAATAATACAAGTTAATCATTTTATACATTTTTAAACACTAGCATCAACTTAATTAAAATTAAAAAATTAAGCTTTTTAAATTATTCCTACCCAAGAAAAGTAGATTTATTTCTATTATTCACAAGTAATCTAAAGAAAGGGCTAAGAGAGGACATATATATGTATGAGGGTCTTAAGTTTATAAAGTTATATAAAAAATAGATGTTAGTTTAATTAAGGGAAGGGTGATTAGCCTAGCAGGGTAATTCCTGTTTCCACTCTGGTCCAGTTTTTGTTCAATGCATGTTTGAAACCTGTACAGGCTATAAAAAAATCTAGGTGTAGTATCTATCCCAAGGTCAACCCAACTTGATTACTTTTTTATCTTAAGAAAGGGTAAAAGGTACATATAAAAATCAATTGAGGTGGGTCAAACTTGAGATATAAATACCACACCAAGATTTTTATAACCAATACAGGTTTTGAACATGTGTTAAAAAGCCTGGACTAGAATGGAAGCAGAATTACCAGTCCAGGCTAACCACCCTTAGTATAAGATACATATACTTTTAATTTTTAATTTTTAAATTTTATATAAAGTGGGCTGACCTGAGGATGATACTGTACCAATTAAGGGAAACGAAGAAATAAAAAAGGAGAATAAAACCTGAAAACCTCCATGTGTGGCATATGATAGGCCAGGAAATCCATGGACCACTTTGCTATTTGCTATCTCAGTTTGGGGCATTGGTGCGCAATGCCTACACAGTCATAGTCATCCTCTACCCAAAGTTCGTGTACTGAAATCAAACTCAGGGAGGCATTGGTAGGGGGTCCATATTCTACCACTGTGGTATCCTCCCCTATAAGGTACATATAGGTATGCAAGATATCTTTATGAAGTATAGCTTTAAAAATACCATACAATCATAAATAACTCTATTAAAATAGTGTCTGGATATTTTAGTCTTATAGCTAAAAATTATTTATCTCTACATTTTTATAGTCAACTTTAAAAAAGGTTAGGAAAAGGGTTTTAAAAAAATGAGTTTTTATAAAGATGATACTCAAAACCTAAGTATACTACTCAATAATAGGATTTTTTTCTGCTCATTCTCACTTTTGAGCAACTTTTTATAAAAATTTATATTACCACAGCCATCTGGCCACGCCCATTTTCCTATTTATGCCCTCAGATCCACCGCCTGCTGCTTCAGTGTGGGGCAGCAGTGCTCCACCACCTAGCATTTTACACCCTGTGGGCAAATGCATTCAGATGGGCTCAAATAGCCTGTCAACTTTTTCTATCCAATTTGTCCCCCCACGGGACTTAGTGCTTCTGATTGCATGCATCCACCCTTCTTGCCTCATCCTCTAGCACTTTCTCATTCCAATATTCAATTTTGCCTCCAAGTTGATTATAGGCGTTTATTATCTACACCAACAAAGTAATAATTGAACTTGCCACTGCTGAATTTGCACCATCTAGCTTTATTGATTTCTGCCATTTTAATGATTATTTCATCATAGGCTTCCAGATTGAGGAGGACGTTGCAACAGCGGCTTCTACTCCACTAATTTACAAAAACACTCCCATTTCTACTAACCATACTTGGCTCCCTTCCTACCTCCTACCCTAAATTTTGTATGAACAGCTGATGACGGAGCTTTTAGCTTATGGCACTTAGCCCAACCTCATCTCATTGTACCCTATGGTGCAAAGTGCCTTGCTGCTCCTTGTGCCACTGCCATCATAATCCCAAAATCACCTTGCCATAGCACAACAAATCCCCCATGCTCATATTGCACCGGTGCCAGAGCATTCCTTTTGGGCACATGTTGATAATGGTCACCAAATTTGTCCCCTCTGTTTTGGGTTTAATCATTCAAAGAAACCTTGCCCCCAAGCCACGATCTCTAATGCAGCTTCTGAACCTTTCTCAGCGGAATCTGAATGGGGCGTTTTGTTGCCCTCTCCCACCCAACATTCTCACTCAAGGGCCAGAGTGGGAAATCTGCCCTTACCAAAACATCTGACCACATTCACCCACCCAAATTCAAGCCAGCCAATCAGAGTCAGGCTTGGACCTCTATTTGCACCCAAGCATCCACTCATTCACCTACCACCAAACACCCAAATTTAGCTTCCAATATTCTCATGAACCAGAATTCTTGGAACCTACTGGATAAGGTTGACAATTAGGTAATGTTATCAGAAATAAGGAAACCAGTGAACCTCTTGGACAGTTTGATTATAAATGGGCTAGATTTTATTATTCTGATTTTGACAAAACCCTCTCATTAAAACACTTTGCTCCTAAACCCAATGCCCTCCCCTACCAAAGTGATCACCAGCTTGCCTTAGCAGCGGTGGCCTCATCACATTACTGCACTTCTGCAAAGCGGTGGCACAATCAGTCAATCAATTCTATAAAATTCTGAGCACAATCACCCGCCCCCTGATTTCCCTAAAGCAGCACAGGAGGAAATTATCAAGTTGGCCACTGATGCCAATAATGCTGTCATGCATGTTGTAAAGCTAGCAGCTTTCAACCCATACTTTAAAATCACCAGCAAAATATAGCCAGTTTGGCCTAACTTCCAGATTCTCGCATTTAAGCTGAACATCATCATGTTGCATCTAGTTAAGGCTACATTCCAGGATGATCTTGAGGAAAGTACCCACTGTTTCACCCAAATTCACCCTTATCATGCTTATGCCCCAACGCCCTGGCTCTCCACTTTTGTTTGCTACTACAACCATTATGATTCTATCATTAAAAAATAACCCTATAAGAGATCTGCCTGACCCACTCCCCTCTGCTATGATAGGTTAGTGATATTCTGCTCTTCATCCGGTTTGAGATTGTATTTTTTCCCATTTATTTGTTTATTTGGTTTTCTTGCTCAATGAGTATCAATAATTTCCATCTTCTGGTTGAAATACCTCAAATAACTTTTAAGTTAAGTATACTACTTAAAACATATTTACTGACATACTGACTGAATGACATCTGAAACCTTTAAGTCTGATATGTTCAATCTATTTTGATGAGTAGTTTGAGATTGAAAAATATTATTAAATCTTTAATTATTGAGTCTGAAAGGTCCAATTTTTTGTGAGTGGGTGAGAATTGATGAATGTTATCATCTAATTTACCTAATTGCTCACTCAAAACTAAACAAAAATCAGCATTAAAGTTTTAAGAAGATTTTGGGACCATCTAGTACTAAAAAAAAGTTTTAAGAAGATTAAGTAACTAGGATAATCAGCTCACCAGCCTTGTGTGCAACAGCAAAACTGTTTTTCTGAGTAGCCAAGAGTAGCGCTGGCACAGCCTATAGGCTAATTCAGTGTGAGCTTATAGAAAACCTGAACAACGCCAGGTAATTCCGCTTGTATAATTAAAAACTATATCATTGATATGAGCAAAATTAAAGTGACCTAAGTTATCCAATTAAACATATTATAAAATAGGTAATATATTATGTCTAGATAATTTATGAGTGTTTCTTTTTATAATATTAAGTACTTATATATACTAAAATACAAAATAAATTTAATACTAGGATTACTAGATTCAATTTTAATGCTCATAATGTTACTCTATCTTTAGGTTACAGAAAATTTATTGAAATTACATCAATAAACCTATCAGTATTTTTCTTTAAGTACTATATTTTATATTATACATTTAGCTTTTCATATAGATAAAAAAGGTTGTTATTTTAGTTTATTACCATTATATAAAAATATGACTGTAATACTAGTTTCAGCTCAGAATGAAAAAATCACAAGTTAAACAAAAACACATAAAATAAGGTAAAGTATAATTTACATGCTTATGTTTATATCAGGTAATGTAAAAGAGCAAAAAAGAATGATGATATTTATAGCTTTACATATACAGCTAAATGTCACTCACTTATTTTTCTTAAAAATAGGTTGGTTACATTAGGTTTAATTTTGACAGATAATATGAATTGGGATAAGGTTAGTAAAGATAGAATTAAATGATTAGGTTTAACTATAAAACTTATGTTGAGATAATATTATAAGACTTATGAATACTTAAACAAGATTTTGAGTATTTGAATACTGAAAAGCATAAAAATTACTATAAAATATTAGTTTTTGATAAGGGAAATGTTAAGTTTCCATGTATAGGAGACATGAATGAGGGACATAAATTAATCTTGTATAGTTATATAAGAAAAATATAATAGAAGGGACTTTGGGTATAAAAGCCATGTGTAAAGAGCATGTATTTTATAAAGTTTACTGGAGTTAACGTCTGTTACAGCTTAGATAAAAGTTTATGCAATTATTATCCAAGATATAAGTTACTTAAAATACAAGTTTAATGATTCTAGAAATCATCAATATGATATCTGTAGAATTATAATGATATAATATGTCTACATCAGTAATAGTATACAAAAGTTAGATTGAAGATCAAAATTACATTATTGCTTTTAAATTATAATATTTTTTATTATATAAATGAGCTCTTCAAACAAACCAGATTGTAGAATCTAGAAAGTATATAATTCTAAAACTCAAATTACTGGTTTCAGAACCAATCAATGATAAGCCAAATGGCATGGCCAGCACTAGAAGAGTACTACAAGTATGGCATTGAGATAGTAACTTTGCGAATCTTTATTTACCTTTTCAATAAATAGTTAGTTTTTAGTTGTAGAAGGATATTGATTAGTGCCACCATCATAGGAAATTATTGAATTTCAAGTAAATCTTATATCTTTGTGACATTGAGTGCATCAAAAGCTATCTTGATTGCATATCTGAATCCTAGTGTATTATAACAACTACTGACATTTATATTATAACTAAACTGATAGTGGTATGATATATAATGTTACTTTTTGAATGAGCTGGATAATACAAAAATCTCTGCTATAGGCTGACTTATAGTCATCTCCCTAAGCAGAGATATTTCTAGCTATTATTACTTTTCTATGGTTTTGTTCTCAGGTAATTATTACAGATATGGTTATTTACAAGCTAGTTTTGTTTATAGAAGTCACTTGAAGTTTAATTGGCTTTGTGGAATAAGGTAATTTCTATGTTTTCAAGATCTGTGATCTATCAACATCCCTTGAGTATTAATGCATTTTGCATCACATTGACCTTGACTTTACCTTGCAGGAGGGGTCTTCAGGTGCTAATATATAAGGCTTATGATTATTCATATATAGGTTATATCTAATAAATTTTTTAATATATAAAACCAATACAATATAAACTTGAAAGCTTAGATATGTCTAAATGTTGAAATTCCATGCTTGCTTGCATAAGTTATTTCGGTACTATAAATACTTTTAAATTGGCATAATTGAAAAAATAGGCACCTGGAAAAGCGCCAATTGGTTCGAATTTAAATTAACGCCAATAAACTCTGAATTTATTATCTTTACAAAGCGCCATAAATTGGCTTTATATAAAAGCTTGATTTCATGGCATTATGTAAACCTGAATTACTTCTAATTCTGTTTATGAAATGGCAAAAATAAAAAATCGATTTAACTAAACAGCAAAGTTATTGATAAGCTAAGCACATTCGAAGAACATGACGTCATATTAATGCTCTATATTTTTTACGATAAAAATCGACCTTAGCTACGAGAATAGCAGAGAAGTAGTCTCCAAGCTGCGGAATTTTAAGATTAGTTGGGTTAATTAGAGGCATGTTGTAAGTCGAGATTTGAGCACATGCAAGTTATGCACATTCAACTAAATCGGCAGCCCCACAAAATTTTTGTGCCATAAAGACTCTGCGACTACCCCATTTTAAAGACCTGTTTCATTCAAGCAAAATATCTGCGCTCGCCATTGTTAAATTTCAAACATATAAAATGCTGTCGAATCATCAGGTACAACCGATAAAGTATAAGCGCGGGGAACTTTTGATCCTCGATCAGACGCAACTACCTCACCAGACTTCTTACTATAGTATCGAACCTGTTCAAGAAGCACACTGTGCCATAACAACAACGATGGTATCATTTATAATGCTAGATTTTTTAAATGAAGTGTTACTTAAATTAGTTCTAGGTTCATGGTGCGCCCGCTATAGCTATTGTCGCAAGCTTATCTATAGCAGTGGAGTTGGAGCTAACTCACAAGTTTGACACAAGAAGAAGGATCCTTCTGTTTATCTAATTATCTTTAGATTACCTTAAAACTTCTCAACCTACACCTCCCAACTTGTTTGAAGCCGCCTATAAAGTATGGTATGCTGTAGAGTTGAGAGTGGAAACTATTAAAAATTCAAAAAGAGCTTATCCTTGCCTACCTTGAAGCTGCAGAGAACATGTTTGTTACTGATATTAAAAATAATATCTCCATAGGCGATTTTGGTGCACAGTGGCTTTTGGATTATCATAAAAAGGTCAACTTGTGTATTTTGACTTTCTGCAACACCGATTCCTTAGGTACTGCGGGTTATGGAACTGCCGTGGGTGTTATTCGCTCCCTTCACAAGCTGGGTAAACTTGAGCACGTGTACTGTGCCGAGACTCGTCCTTATGAACAAGGCCCTCACTTGACCGCTTATGAATTAGAATATGAAAACATATCAGCCAATTTGATCTGCAATTCAATGGTGGCGGCTCTTCTATCCAAAGGCCTAGTGGACGGGATTGTCGTTGGTGCTGAAAGAGTTGCTCGAAACGGCGATACAACTAACAAAGTTGGCACCCTTCAGCTCGCTAAGTTGGCGGATGAATTCAAGATTCCCTTTATTGTAGCAGCTCCTACAAATTCCATCGGATTCAATACTTTTAATGGTCTGGGAACCTCTATTGAGGAGTGCTCTCCAAATAAAGTAACTTCTTCTAGTCTTGTATCTAGTGGATCCGATATTGTGACTGTTACAGTAGCGCATCCTGAAGTTGCAGTTTGGAGCCCTGAGTTTGATGTTACACCGTCTTCACTTGTTACTGCGATCGCCACAGAACGAGGTGTTTTTGTTAAGGAGCCCTCCAAAGAAGAGTATGATCCTCAAACCTTACTTGCTGAGTGATATCACTAAGTTATTTTGGAAGTAAAACTTTATTTGTTCACGATTTAAAAGTTAAGCGACAAAATATTTTTGTTATAGCTTGCCTTTAATCAGTACTAGTGGAATACCTTGCTTTACCATCTACTTAACACATTTATTCACTGACTGAGTTACTGACTGACTGACATCTGAAACCTTCGAGTCTGATAGGGTCAATCTATTTGGGTGAGTGGGTGAGAATTGGCGAATCTTATCGAATCTGAAATTATCAAGCCTGATGGGTTCAATCTATTTGGGCGAGTGGGTGAGAATTGACAAATATCATTGAATAATTCACCAAATTGCTCACATGAAGCTAATTGAGTCTAATAAGTTTAATTTATTTGGGTGAGTGGGTGAGAATTGGCAAATAAGATCGAATCTGAAACTATCGAGTATGATAAATTCAATTTATTTGGGCGAGTTGGTGAGAATTGGCGAATATTATCTAATAATTTACCAATTTGCTCATCTGAAGCTAATCGAGTCTGATAAGTTTAATCTATTTGGGTGAGTGGGTGATAATTGGCAAATAAGATCGAATCTGAAATTATCGAGCCTGATGGGTTCTATCTATTTGGGTGAGTTGGTGAGAATTGGCGAGTATTATCTAATAATTCATCAAATTGCTCACCTGAAAACACAAAAATCAGTATTAGAATTTAAGTAGATTAAGTAGTTAGGATAATCAACTCACCAGCCACGAGGGCAACATTGAAGCTGTTAGTCCGAGTGGCTCGAGAATAGTGCTGGCACAGCCTATAGACTACAATGTGAGCTTATCATCTGATAAACTTTAAATACTGTAGCGAAGAACGGGTATTTGGATGTTAGGTTTATATATTATAAAAACCTGCCTAATTTGGATCACTTAATTAATAAAATACTTTGGGCAAGTTAAGTAGAAGTTGATTTAGTAATTTGGAAGATATGTCACATACTCAATGATTTCAAGTATAGAGATGTTTCGGGTAGCAGTTTGGTGTTATTTGATTGATTCGATAGGTTTATTTTGTTTGGCCGAGTGGTCAATGGCTTTTGGTCGAATTGATAGGACATAGTTTAGCTTTGAGGGGTGATTAGTTATTGGTTGTTTTGATAATTTCAGTTAGGTTTACCTAAGTGGTTGGTGGTTTTTGGTTGATTCGATTGAGCAATTAGATTTGGCTGAGTGTTTTTGTTTATCTATAATATAAAATCTAAATTAATAGATTGAAAATCTAATTTTAGACACCGTAGCGAAGCACGGGTAAATCGGCTAGTGGTGTTTATAAATTACCAGATAATTCTAAATTATTTTAGTTAAGGGTGGTTAGCCTGGCCTGTAAAACTGCTTCCACCCTAGTGCAGGTTTCGAATTCGAAACCTTTACTGGCTAGAAAATTCTCAGTGTGGTATATGTCCCAAGATCGACTCACCTCGAATATTTTATTTTAAATTATTTTAGTTTTTATATTGGTAGATAGCTATCAATAAGTTCGGAAACCATTAAACCTATTATAGATTCCAACCTCCAACCACTTAGCCAAAATTAATTAAGCCTGCTAAATTAACTAAACCATCAATTACCTACCTGAAACTATTGAGCCTATCAAATCAACCATAAAATAAACCACCACTCAGCAAAAACCAATTAATGAACTTATTAAACAGCCAAAAACTACCAACCACTTATCAAAACCTATGAAAAATCGAATTAATTTTTTTATTCGAGGTGGGCCGACCTGGGGACGATACCGCACCGATAAGGGGAAGTGAAGAAAAATGGGAAAGGAGGATAAAACCCGGAAAACCTCCATGCGCGGCGTGCGATATGCCAAGAACTCCATGGACCGCCTTTGCTATTCGCTATCTCGGTTCGGGGCATTGGTGCGCAACGCCAACAGTCATAATCGTCCCCTACCCAAAGCTCATCTACCGGGATCGAACTTGGGGAGGCAGGGGCAGAGGGTCATACTCTACCACTGGGGTATCCTCCCCTGAAAAATCGAATTAAATGCATATGAAAATACACAGCCAATTTGCTATATAATTTCCATTAGATATATATGTTTTGATCTTATATAGAACTGATATTAAAATTTATGATTTTATTAAAAAATTACATAATAGCATTCCGTTCCCAAACTTTATAAAATATTTGTGCCAAGTTTGGTGATTTTTGGTTATTTGCTCATGAGGTAATGCATCCTATATATAAACAAATAAGCAGAATGATACTTTTTTAAAGAAAAGTTTGAGAAGATCCAAGTTGATACTCAGTTTAACACAGATTTGTTTGTGGGCTTAAAGTGTACCAGATGATCCCAATTGATCTTTTTTATATTGGTAGATGGCTACCGATGAAATCAAGAAATCAAATTCTATTGATTAAATATAAAATTATCAACCACTCACCAAACCAATTAAACTTATCAAATTAACTAAAACATTAACTACTTACCTGAAACCATTGAGCCCATCGAAACAATCAAAATCACCAACCACTTACCAAACCAATTAACTTTTCGAATCAACCAATCATTAAATCTTTGTTAAAACCGTTAAGCTTATTAAGCAACCCAAAACCCCCAACCGCTCACCAAAACCATTTAAATTATCGAATCAACTGAATATCTAACTGCTCAGCCGTAACATTGTACCGATTACCATAAAAAACATATAAGCTTTTCACTTATTACATAAAACTTTTTATTTTACTATGGCAATTAAAAAATCCTTTATTGCACATCTACTAAATATAGCAAATACCTATGAAAAGTATCTTTCTAGACCTTATCATTGTTGAGATACAGAGATGAGTGAGTGAGTGGGCTTTGGCAAATATATTATAGATTTTTTATTTATAACTGTTGGGCTTCCATATTTAAGCTTGATGGTGTTATGCTCAAGAAGCCAGTCAATACTTGAGGCTGACTAAGTTACATGACAAGTATAATTTTTAATTAAATTGGTGCCAAGTCACCACTTATATCCTGTCAGCTATAATATCTGTCCTAATGTAAAAAAGTTATTTGAGCTGGGTCGACCTTGGGACAAATATACCACACCGAGAATTTTTCTAGCCAGTACAGATTTTGAACTCAAAACCTGCACTAGAGTGGAAGCAGTTTTACCTGCCCAGCTAACCACCCCTTATCTGTCCTAATGTAAGTATAGCAAAATACCCTTATAGAAGACAAGTATCAAGATGAGATAGAATAATGATAAAATTATTATAGTATAAAATAAGGTTTATTTATATTGCACTCAACAATATAAAGCCCAAAAGGAAAAATCTAATAAACTTAATAGGGGGAGGAATATGGAAGGGAGGTTCTTGGTCAGGTGATGTAATTTGGATGGTGTAATTCCTTTGTATAATATTTTAGATAGATATAATGATAAGCTGAATACCCAAAAAAGTTGAGACTGGGAGTCACTTAGGTTGATCATTTGACAGCTTACTGATTCTTACCCTTTTTTGGGGTTATCTTGATTTGCTAGCCTTAGTGCCACCTTTAAGTCATTGTCACCTGACCTTCTGATGATCCATCATTTTTGATGAGGTGGGACTTTATCTCATGGTATCTTATGCTAAATTTAGTCCTTCATGCTTTTCTTAGAGTTGATTACATCAAGGAGATGGCAGATAAAAGTTTAGACTGGACTGCCAGTCAGAATATAAAAGTATCCAAAAGGTGAGGCAGAATGCAATGGGAATTGCCATTTGGATGACATTATAATAGGCTGAGAGATGAACAACAATGGAGTGCCAACGTGCTGCAAATGTAAAAAAAACCTGGTGAAAAACCAGGAAGTTGTGACCTCAGGGCCAATGGACTGAGGCATAGGGAGTTGTAAGCTTGGGAAAAAATTCATAAAGGCCTTGACACTATAGTCCTAAGTGACTATGGTGGAGATCAAAGCTAATAATATGGCTTGGACAACCCAGTTGATACACGGACCATGGGCCTAATTGCAAATGGCATAGGGTTCAGCAAGAAAAATTCAAACTTAAGTAAATAAATTTAAGCATGGGAAGATTTTTAATGAAATTAAAAATAAGAGAATACACCATCATTTTCTCAGTGTGTTTTAACTGATCAAATAGCCAATTAGTTTGGGGAATAAAACGGAAAATGGGGGATTGAGCCCTCAAGGTTTGACCTAACCTGGAAAACTTTGAGTGAGGGTTGGAGAGAAATTTATTATCTTGAACTGTCTTTGAAATTATTAAAGCAGGCTGAGTCACAGTCAGTTCATCAATAGATGCCCAAATAGCGGATTTCCTGTGTTTTCAATGACTGGAGCAATGGCGTCTCACCCAACGGGCAATAGGAACCTCCCAAGGCACCCCACATAGGGGCGGTCCCAAGAGGTCAGGAATGAGATTAGGGTGCCCAACCCACACACATCCAGTTGCTCTGGCATTCACTTAGCTGATCAAGAGATATTGGACAAAGATTTTGATGCCTCTGAAGAGGGATTCAAAGTGTCAGCAACATTTCCCAATAACTTGTACCATTGGTGAGCTTTGCCAAAGATTCAACATTAGACACTTTGTTTGCCAAAATTATGCACCCATCAGGCTTTGATGACAATGATTTGAGGCTCTCAGGCCTAAATGCCAAAGGCTCGTTGCCCTCAACTTCATTTAAACCTTTTACATCCAAATAATGCTGTCTCTCCAATAACTCAGCATGAATCCCCTTAATTTATTGTATTAATTTGGCCGAAGTTAATACTGGGATGGGTAGCAAGGGTCCTTAAAGTGTAATCCTTTACCCATTGCTTGTCCACCATATGGACAAGGTTGCCCTGGGAGATGAGAGTGGCAAATGGCATTCTCAGACCCTTTTTTGATAGAAATGGGAATGTCACCCAGTTGAAGTGGAGGGGGTGCTCACCCAGACTTAGATTACCCTTCCCTTTTCCTGAAAGTGGAGCTCTTCCACTGGGGAATTGAGTGATGGTCACATTGTTATGGTCTTTGTGCAATTTGATCACCAGAGAGCACAGAAATTTTTGGGGGAGGGTGGGAGTATCAGAGTGGTAGCATGAAAGGCATCAACGAGCTTTGAGCAGTTAGCTCAGTACCATGCTTTAGCACGGCTATTATTGAAGGCCAGATAGCCATTCCATGCAACTAAATATTAAATTAAACAGTGTAATTGTTGGGAGCCCAGGATGCCCTCAACTTCAGCATCCTCCGCGCCCTTATCACAATGGGCTCTGGATACAATGGAATCACCTCTTTGAACAGGGACAGCTGAGAGACATGGAATACCAGATGTTGTTTCCAGTGGGGCAGCAACTTCAGATGGAAAGCGCCATTTCCTAAGTCTTCTTCTACCAAATGGGGACCTGAGCGTTTACTTCAAAACTTGCTCAAGGGCACATGCATCCAAAAGTGGCATGTGTCAAGCATGATGTGTAACCTACCATTATCTCATGAACTGGGAGCCACTTTTGATCTGCAAAACGTTTGTAATCACTTATAGCTTTGGTTAAATACTTCTGAACCTGGGAAAATATGGCCCAAATGTGCTGAGCATGACTGACGGCGGCTGGTACCTCTGGGCAAAGGCATGGACTGACTGAAAAAATAGATTATACTCCAAGGTCACTTTATATGGGGAGAAGCCCGTGGATGCATAGTTTACATTATTGTATGCAAACTGGGTGAGGGGAAAGTCGTCTCACCTGGTATCCTGAGTGGCTGAGGCATAGCACCGCAAGTACTGCTCCAAAATCTGATTGACTTGTTCAGTTTGACCATCTGACTGTTGATGGTACACAGTACAGCGGCAGGTGTAATCTTCAAGATTGCCTAGAGCTCATTCCAAAAGTGTGCCATAAATTGGGGCCTACAGTTGCTGACGATTTCCTGCATGAGGCCAAACGTTAAAAACACATGGCGCACAAATAGGAATTTATTTTTTTCATAAGTAATAGTGGAGGAACGTGGAATAAACAGGGAGAATTTAGTGAAGCGGTCTACAACTATCATGACCGCTGTGAACCCCTTAGAGCTGGGTAGCTCAACAATAAAGTCCACGGACACTGATGTCCATGGGCCCTCTGCCTTCTGCAAAGGGTGAAGAAGACCATTCCTACCAGACTAGTCTGACTTGGCCCACGCGCAATTCATAAAGTAGGCAATTCACGCTGGCAGATCCTTGGATAAGCCTGGCCAATTGAAGATACATCTCGCTAAATTGATGCATATTTTATTTACTGGGTGACAAGTGCTGGGGGATTGTGATGAGCCAGAATGACTTTGGCTCAAAGAAGGGGGAGTAATCCACACCCACGACCTGAACTGAATGTGCTCCTCTGCCAAAAAATATAAGGAATGCTTGGAAGCTGGGAGAGACAACTGCTCCATAAGTTCCGTCCCCTCAACACATGCTAATTGCGCTGCTAAGACCTGCAACATAAAAGGCGCATCTAGAGCTAAATCTGCTGCCAAAACTGTGAGAGGGACAATGGTCAGACTTTGAATAAGGGGAATGCCTGTGATGAGGTCTGCTTCATCTGCTATCACAGGAAAAAGTTAGGATTATGACTTAGAAATTGGGAAGGACTTTCAATGCTACCTTCACAAAATAATATTTGATGTTAAAGCTGCACAAGTCCCAGTAGGTTCAGTACTGGAGGGCACCAACTTCTATAGCTTATGTAAATATAGTAGTGCTTAGTGGTCAGTTTGCACAGTCAACTTGTGCTGAGCACCCTGTAAGAGATATTGCCAGTGGTTCAAGGCCCATGCCACAGTTGCCAATTCCTTGTTGTAGATGGTCCAGTATTCCTCAATGGAAGAAAACTTGTGGGAATAGTATTTGACTAGGTGCTCAAATCCATCATGCTCCTGGAGCAAGATAGCCCTACTGTGGCGGAAGACACATTGCATGCTAAAATATAAAGTTTGGAGGGTTTTGCATGCTTAAGTATGGGAGGCGACAAGAACACCTCTTTAATAGAGTCAAATTCCTTCTGGCACTCAAGCGTCCAGCAAAATAGGACATTTTTGACCGTGAGTGGATGGAGAGAAGCGGCCAGCTGTGAAATTGCATAAGATTTTTTCAGAAATATAATGGTACTCAAGAAGCTTCCCAATTGCTTCTGAGTCAAAGGGGTTGGACACTTGCAGATGGCATCAAGTTTATAGGGTGAGATGGCTTATCCATCTTTCAAGATAAGATTTTCCTGAAGGGTTACTTCTTCCAAATAGAATTTGCATTTCGACTTCTTAACAAACAAACCAGCCTTATTCAGGACAGCCACTACCGCCACTAAGTCCTTTGCATGTTGCTTGGGAGAGGGAGAATGTACCAGGATATCATTGATATAACCAACCACGCAGAAAAATCCAAGATACCCTTGCACGCTATAAATAATTCTCTGGAATGTTGCAGGCGCGTTCTTCAGCCAAAGGGCATCACTTGACACTGAAATATGCCTTATATCATCCGGATAGTGGTAAAACATTCCTGACCTTACTTCACCTGAATATAATTAAAGGCATTGAGCAGATTGAGCTTTGAAAACACAACTAACTTTGCAATCACTTGGCCAATTGTCTGTTCCAATGGTAGTGGGTAATAATCATGGACTGTGATATTGTTGAGGTTTCCATAATCCATGCAGGGACAAAGGGAACCATCAGCCTTCTTGGCAAAAATGATGGGAGAGGCAACCGGGGAGGTCTCCTTGAACAACCATCCCTTCTTGAGCATGTCAGGCAACCATGCTTTGAGAGAAGCCTCCTCCTCTGCTGTATGCAGGAACAGTGGAAAATTTATGTTCACCACCTCCACCTTTTTCCAAAAACTCAAAAAATGAATTTAATATGTTGGGGAGGCGGTTAGTATTGTTGGAGTTAAAATTTTCTGATAGCCCATCAACACATAAGAAATATCTGGCGAAAAGACCTACGGGAGATATGAGGGATGTAATTGATTCATAACTTTGAGCAAAGGTAAGGGCATCCACTAAATAAAACTCGCCCTCCACCTGAATGTTGAAAATGACAGTGTGTTAGATTCTAAGTGGATTTTCACATGCTGCCAACGCCATTAACCCACACCCAAAATCACTGCTAACACAAGGTTAGGCATTGTTAAGAAGTGACTGCAAAGACTAAAATGGTGAGCTGAGAAGAGTACTGGGCGTGGGACCATCTAGTACTAAAAAAAAAGAAGAGTACTGGGCGCCATACTTTATAGGATGGCTGGGAGGCTGACTAGGCGACCAACACTGCTGGCTTTAGGTCCAAGTCAAGATCCAGTTTCTGGGCCACCTCTAAACACATGAAATTGCCTGCTACTCCTGTGTAGACTAAGGACTTAAAGGACACCTGGTGTGCCCCAACACGAATTTTAATTGTAATAGAAAGTAAGCGTAATTTTGTTTATTGGAGGATGTGGTCATTTCTGATACAGAAGAGATTGTAACTAAATTGGCGGAAAGAGCTGGTTCCATTATAGTATTAATAATTGGGGAGAACAAGGGTTGCATCCCGTCTCCTCTTCAGGCTGGACTTCCATTGACTTGCAGATATGTGAGCTAGAGCAACCCAACTCAGCTGCAGGGGCGGCGTCAGGGCCTGGAACCAATACAGATAATGATTCAACGTAAGGATTAGAACCTGAGGCCAAGTTGGAAAAACCAATAATGAAGTTTCCACTCTGAGGCCAGAAAAAGAGGAAGTAGATGGTTATGGAACAATTTAAACATGAAGGAATTTCACCAAAGCCATCTGGGAGATACTTATAAGATCATTGATTGACCAGAGAAACAATTTAAGGCAGGCTACTAACTGATCATTATTATTAAGATGGTAACCACTGTGTTGCCCATCTCAATGAGGAGTGCGGAAATGACCAGAAACAATGAACGGTCAATTATGTCTGAAAGATAGCAGATAAAGTTTAGATTGGCCTGCCTATCAAAATGAAAAAGAATCCAAAAGGAGAGCCATAATGACAGGGGAATTGTCACTTGGATGACATTATAATAGGCTGAGAGATGAACAACAACGGAGTGCCAATGGGTTGCAAATGTAAAAAAAACTTGATGAAAAACCAGGAAGTTGCGACCTCAGGGCCAATGGACTGGGGCATAGATAGTTGTGAACTTAAGGAAAAATTCTTAAGGCTGACACAATAGGCCCAAGTGACTATGGTGGGATTAAAGCTAGTCATATGGCTGGGACAACCCAGTAAATACATGGGCTATTGGCCTCATTACAAATGTCATGGGGTTCAGCAAGAAAAATTCAAACTTAAGTAAGTAAATTTAAGCATGGGAAGATTTTTAATGAAATTAAAAATAAGAGAATACACCATCATTTTCTCAGTGTGTTTTAACTGATCAAATAGCCAATTAGTTTGGGGAATAGCTTGGAAAATGGGGGATAAGGGCCCTCAAGGTTTGACTTAACCTGGAAAACTTTGAGCGGGGGTGGGAGAGAAATTTATTATTTTGAACTGTCTTTGAAATTATTAAAGAAGGCTGAGTCACAGTCAGTTTATCCACGGATGCCTGAATAGTGGATCTCCTGAAGTTCTAACAACTGGAGCGACGGCATCTTACTTAATGGGCAACCAGACACTCCCAAGATCACCCCACATAGGGGCGTTCCCAAGAGATTAGGAACAGTTTTGGGGCGCCCAACTCACCCACACCCAGTTGCTCTGGCATTCACTTGACCAATCAAGAGATAATGGACAAAGATTTTGATGCCTCTGGGGAGGGGTTTAAACTGTCAGCAACATTTCCCAATGACTTGTGCCATTGGTGAGCTTTGCCAAAGATTCAACATTAGACACTTTCTTTTCCAAAATTATACACCCTTTGGGCTTTGTTGCTTATGATTTTGGGGCTCTCAGGCCTTGATGTTAAAGGCTCATTGCCCTCAACTTCATTCAAACTTTTTATCCCCAAAATAATGCTGAGACTCCAATAGCTCAGCATAAATTCTTAATTCATTTTATTAATTTTACTGAAGTTAATACCGCAATGGGTGGCGGAATTTTTAAAGGGTAATGTGACCCATTGCTTGTTCAATACATGGGTAAAGTTGCCCTGGGAGATGAGAGAGTCATCTGACCTTCTCAGAACTTTTTGATGGGAATGGGAACGCCACAAGGTCTTAGTGGAGGGGGCGCTCCCCTAGACTTAAGGATTAGAGCTGTGCTGACCATAATTCTATACAGGTATTTTATTCAGGTAATCCCTTTTACTCCCTTATCAGGTCTACGTGTCAATTCAACTGAGGAAGGTATATAGCCAATACTCTTTCCATTGTATTTACCTATCAGGATATCTGTTATCACCACTTTTAAGGATATTGGCAGGTGAGTACCAATGCAAGAATTAGCTTTGAATGCAGTTTATAGTTACTCTAGTTTTCAATGACTTGATTAAGTATTCATCTTTACATTTGTACATGATATAGCTTCCACCTAAGCAGGTTTTGTTCAATATATGTTCAAAACCTGTACTGGCAGAAAAATTTGCAGTGTGGTATATTTATCCCAAGGTCGACCCACCTTAAGTACTTTTTTGTACATGATAACATATGACCTATACCATTTGAATCTAATTTTCCTCTTCAGGATGCTATACAGTTGTGATAATTTATGGCCAAGTACAAAGTTTCAAAGGCAGGTAAAGATTGGTAAATTGAATTTGCTCGGCCTTATTTTGTAACTTACTTATCTAGATTTGTCATTGTCTCTGACTGATGTTCTATAAGTTTCTGGGCTAATCTCCCTAGCACTTTATCAGGCTCTTTGGTATTAAACTAGGAATTTTACTAACTAATAAAGCTAGGATTCCAGATTCTCTTGTATAAAGCCTTGAAAGGAGATTTTTTAATTTGATAGAAACTTATCCGCTAAGACACCAATGCACTTGGGAGGCATTTGTTTTAATGCAAAAGATTGTAGTGGCTATCTTGCATGATATTGAGACTAATGTCCCATTCTCTTTATCTACATTCCTGTTAGTTGATAGGTTGTATGGAGGTGAGAATAGTTTTTGTTTTTCCATGGTTAGGCTAAAATCCTGATACTTTTAAAGTAAAGTTATTAATTGTTATTTCAAAGTAAAACATGTGGGAAGCCATGCCTAATAAAAATATATTATGATAAAAATGTTATTAGTAGTTTAACAGTCTGCATGGTAATGGCAATTGTTTTAACCCACTTTGTGAAATGATCAATCCCCTCAAGGATGCATTGATTTACTTCAGTGGATCCAGGTAGTGGACCTATGACATCTAAACTGATGGTATGTGTCATGATTATCCCTTAATTGGGGAAAGCCCCAACTAGGGGTCGCAACCTGCCTATGGGCGGATGCCAAATTGGGCTCCCCATTAGCTTGGGGTAAGCCCAATCTGAAGTATTGGGGATTGTCCCCAATAATTAATTATCATTTACAAAATTCAGCACCAGCAACTAATGCCAGGATGCTGAACACTCAATTGGGTCATGGCAAAATCCCTTTTGGTGCTTGCATTCAATCAAATTACCCTTTCAGGCGCACTGGCGACTTATGCCAAGGATGCACCCAATCCCCATGTATTATTTGTTCCCTCAGCTTTGCCAATCAATGCTGATTTCACCCATTCCCATTACATTGAGGTTCTATATATACCTCAAGGATCATTTTAATAAATTCACCGTTTCTACCAATTCCCTTTCCATCTTTAGCGTTACTTTGGGTCTTAATGGCCTTTTAACTCGCTGGGGGTTTTGGGGCTCTGGTTAATTGGGGACAGGTGGAGTTCCTCCCCTGAAGTCCCAACAGTGGTGCTCACTACAGGGGCACCCAAGCTCTCAGCAAGAGCTAAGAATGAATGAGGAGGGAGGTCCCTGGCCTCTGACCCAAGAGGGCAAGCCAGGTTACCAGGGTGTCATCCCCAATGCTGGCCTCAGCGCTGATGCTGGCCCTAGCGCTGATGCTGGGACCTCCTTCCAAGGCTGGCTCCCATGCTGATGCTGGCCACAGTGCCAATGCTGGGTGTTAACCCTGATGCCAGAACCTCCTCCCATTGCCAGCTCTCATGCTGATGCTGGCCCCAGTGCCAATTCCAGGTGCTGATCCCAATGCCAGCCCTAGCGCCGATGCTGGCTCTTATGCCAATGCTGGGGCCAATACCAGATGATGCTTGCCAGATCCCTCCATCATGTCCATGCCAGCTACCTTGGCCGTTCCACCCTGCCGCTCAGATATGGTGCCCTCACCTCAGCTCTGACCCCTAGTTGAGGCTTGGAGGAGGCTCTGTCAGGATTCTCCGTTAATTGAAGGAAGCCCCAACTAAGGGTTGCAACCTGTCTATGGTTGGATGCCAGATTGGGCTCCCCATTAGCTTGGGGTAAGCTCAATCTGAAGTATTGGGGATTGGCCCCAATAATATAAAATTATTTATTAAAATTCAGCACCAGCGACTAATGCTGAGGATGCTGAACACTCAATCAGGTCATGGCAAAATCCCTTTCAGCGCTCGCACTCAATCAAATTACCCTTTCAGGTGCACTGGCAACTTATGCCGAGGATGCACCCAATCCCCATGTATTATTTGTTCCCTCAGCTTCATCAAACAATGCCAAATCTACCCATTCCCAATCCATCGAGGTTCTATAAATACCTCAAGGAACGTTTTTAATAAATTCACCGTTTCTTCCAATTCCCTTTCTGTTTTTGGCTTTACTTTGGGCCTTAATGGCCTTTTAACTCGCTGGGGGCTTCAGGGCCCTGATTAATTGAGGCCAGGTGAAGTTCCTCCCCCAAAGTCCTGACAGTGTGAAACAGTTGATGAGGTGTCAGTGCTGATACTTGTACTTGGTTTTATGTGACATCTGCTTTTTACAAGTGATGAAAGCACCTAAAACTTCCACTACAGAGTCCAGTATTACTTCCCAATAGTAGCGATCTTTAACCCATTCATAAGTTCTCCTATCTCCTCTATAGCCTAAGCTTTTGTGGGTTCCCATTTTAATTGGTACTCATTACGTTGATCATAAGTAAGGTAGCTAGTGATTCCAGTTTTCTTGTAAAATAATTCAAGAACCTTCATATTTTGAGCGTGCCATTTGAGCATCTTCTAAACTGACTAATTTTCGTCCTCCCATGGGTCTGGTTTCATTGGTAGGGCATATAAACATTCAGCTTCAGTATTTTCTAAATAAAGTAAGGACAGTTAAGTCAGATCAATGTTCATATGTATTATTCAAGCTCAGTGGACAATACACATGGCATAGTGCTGAAGCTTATAATCCCATAGGCTAGTTTTTCTGTCAGATCTTTCAGGTTTTTCAGTAACTTAGGGAAGCGTGGTCAGTCACATCTGTAAAGTTCCTACTGTACAAGAAAGCCAGAAATGTTCCACAGCTGTGAGAACACCTAGGCACTCTTTCTCTGTGATGTTATTATTTTTTTCAGCTTTGGAAAGTGCTTTGCTATAGTTGGACACTGAGTGGTTAATGCTGTCCTCATCCAGTTGAGAAAGGATGACGCCTACACCTAAGTCAGAGGCATCAATAAACATGATGTAAGGCTTTTTATAGTCTGGATGTCATAAGATCAGTCATCTCTTTACAAACTATTCCTCATCATTAGATTAAATAAGGATAGTTGCTCTACTCCCCACACAAAAGAGTTTTACCTTGGCAAGCAATCGGAAAAGAGGTTTGGTGAGTTGGGCGAAATAGGGAAAAATTGATGGTAATATCTCATCATTCCTATGGATTTCTGTTTGTCTTGAAGACTCACCCGCTCATACATTTTAGAGATTGCTTAAAACTTATTATGTAATCGTTTAATTTTTTCTACCATGTGGCAGATCCTAGAAATTCCAATCCTGTTGGAAAAAGGTACACTTCACAGGTTTTAGTTTGTCTTTTCTCTATCAGCTTTTGAACACTTACTTAAAGTGATTTAGAAGGTAGGAAAGGTTTTGGAAAGCATCGTTATGTCATCTAGGTATATGAATACACATCTGAGTTTAAGACCTTTTATGCTGTGATACATCACCCGTTGAAATGAGGCAGGTGCGTTGCATAATCCCTGAGGGAGCCAGTTAGGTTAGAATAGTCCCTCTATGCATATCAACGCGCATTTTCCTTGGTCTTCTGGAGAAATATTCATCTGCCAATAACTTCTGGCGAGGTCCACCGCGGAGAAGAAATTTGAGATAGAGAGTTAGGCCAGAGCATTATTAATACTAAGAATTGGATAGCTGTACTTCTTAGTGAGGCTGTATAGCTTCCTGTAATACATCAATAATCTTTGATCACCATTTTTATTTTTATTAAAAGCAGGGATGACCATAAACTCTGAGAGGACACAAGCAACCTGGTGTCCTATAATTTCTTGGGCCCAGTCTAATGTATTGCTCCTCTTCCTTTATTTCAATATATGACTTCAATCTGATATGGTTGAATATCATACGTTGATACTATGAGTCCCCTCTTTCATGTGACCATAGTCAACATTACGTTGGAAACCATCCTTATAATTTTCAAGTAGTTGGTGCACTTTCTCAAGCTCCTCAATATTTAACTTTTCAGATATTTGGACTTGAGGTATAGCATATATTAAATTGTTGCCGGGTAGGCCACAATCAAGGTAAGTGCCAATAAAATGTACCTTGTTAAGTTTATCAAAGTGAATTAATTGATCTTTCCCAGTTTTTTATGTTTCTTTACTAGGATATCACTGTTGGTTAAGTTCCCAAGTAATAGCTAAATAGGCCGCTGATAAGCTGGATTGAGGACTCCTGGCAATATTAATAGTTTGATTCAATTTAATTGAGGTACGCCGACCAGGGGATGGACAATACTGAACACAACACTCAAAATGACAAAACAAACTACTAACCAGGTGGGAAGCAGAAACTGCTAACCCACCATGGCAGAGGGTGAGGAGGGGTCAGGGGGTTGATTTTCAGAAAGACCCACCTCAATCAAGGGATGTTGGTTACAGTACCAGATCAGAGCAGAGAGCCAGGGCGTTGGGGCATCCGCATAGTGGGGGCTGAGGTCAGCGTAGTAGGAGTTTTCCACTTCTGCATCAAGATAATGATGGGAAAGTGTTTCAGCAAAAGCTGCAAGGAGAACTTCAGCTTCTTTGCGGGCTTCAGGAACTTGAGTGAAAAGGGAGATACTGTAGCGGGTGATTTTGGCTGAGGGGTTAAATGAAGCAAGCGTTGCAACATTCATAAAAGCAATTTCAGCATCATCAAATAGTTTTGAGATGTCACTGCAGGAAGATTTAGGGAAGTTGGGGGGGGGGGGGAAGAAGATGGTGGGCAGGCCATGCTGGGGCTGAGCCACTGATTGGGCCACTGTGGTGTGTAGTTTTGGGCACTGAGGAGAGGCCACCACAGCTAAGGCGAGCTGGTGGTCACTTTGGAAGGGGGCTGTATTGGGTAGAGGAGCAAAATGGCGAGGGGTAGGGGTTTCATCGAAGTTGGGAAGGAAAAATTCTGCCTGACCATAATCGCCTTGGCAGAGAGGTTGGCCTGTATGCTTACTAATGAGGACATTACCTGATTCGTCAGTTTCAGCCAATAGATCTCATGGATTTTGGTTCACTGGAATAGTGGCGTTTAAATTTGGGTGGGTTGGATTGGGCAAATAGGCAGCTGCTTGGGTGCGAATGGTGGTCCAAGCATTGCTCTGATTGGCTGGCATAGATTTATGTGGGAGAGCGAGGATGGAGGTTTTGGGGGGCTGATTTTCCATGTGCCCACTGAATGAGATTGGAGGGTGGGAGGGGGCAGCAAAGCGCCCCATACTGAACTTCCAGAGGGGGGCTCAGAAGCCGCAGCAGCGGATTTGGCCTGAGGGCACGCTCTTTTTTCATGGTTGAGGCCAAAGCAGAAGGAACAAATCTGCCTACCATTATCAACCTGAGCCCAAAAGAAATGATCAGGCGCTGCAGCCACACTAGCGCGGAGTGGGATTTGTTGGGCTATGGTAGGGTGGTGTGGTATGATGGTGGCTGTTGCACGAGGAGCAGCAAGGCGTTCTGCACCAGATGGAATGGCAAAGATGAGGTTGGGCTGAGTGCCATAAGCCATGAGCCCCGCAACCAACTGGTCATACAAAACCTGGGGTGGAAGGTGGGGTGGGAGATTTGCAAAGGATACCACTAGCGTGGTGTCTGAAGGGAGGCGAGTATGGGTTGTGGGAATGGGGTTTTTTTATAAATTAGAGGAGTTTGTGCTGCCGCTTCAGCATCCTCCTCAGATTGGAACCCAACGTCAAAGTAGCCCTTAAAAGGGCGGAAGTCTATAAAGCCAGCTGGCGCAAAGGCCACAGTGGCTAGGTCAATAATTGCCTTATCAGCATATGGGAAAAAACGCCTATAGTCCACTATGAGGCAATAGCAAATGGCAGAGCGAGGGAGGGCGAGAGGATGGGGGCGAGAAGGGTGGACGCGCGCCAGGTGGAGCGCTAAGTCCCGTGGGGGGACAAAACGGTTGGAAACAGTGGGCGGGCTGTTTGAGCCCATCCAAACGCGCTTGCCCGCGGGGTGGAAAACGCTAGGTGGGGGTGCACTGCTGCCCCACACTGGGGTGGCAGGCGGCAGAGCCAAGGTCATCAAAGAATAGGTTTAAGCAGACGGCTGTGGATAAATAAACTTAAATTTTAAAATCGCTCAAAAGTGACTTTGAGCGGTCAAAGAAAGTTTGCAATATCAATGGTTCAAACCTACTTACTCCATCGACACTAGTGATGTGTAGCAAGCATTTTTGGGGATATACTCAGGGTTATGTTGAGGAAACCACTCTTTGTTCTCATGGGTTAATTTTTACCCTCCTCAGTGGCATAAAGTGGTATGCTCTGCTGCATCTACTGAGTAAGGTAGTTTTTCATCTTTCTTCCAAAGGTTTTATATTGCAAAGTAAGTGGAAACAGGGTACTTTACCAGACAAAAGTAGTCTTTTGTGCTAGAGTCTTTATTATCCAGTACAAAGGGAACTTCATATTTGAGGAGTGATAAGTATCCTTCTTTCAGGTTAATAATTCCTTCATTTCTAATCATAAATTGCATCAAAATGATAATGTCATATAGGTTTTTCTAGGGCAATTGAAAGAGCTGAGAATACTAACTTTTAACTTAGATGAGCAGAGAAGAGTACGCACCTATCGCCTGGTGTTATTTGGACTGGGAGTACTGAAATCTTGAGTATATTCAAGGTCTGTGGCGAGCTTGATCTATTTGATGAATCATGATGACACAGCATTGATAGGTGATCCCAAAACTAAGAGAACCATAACTCAAACCTTCTGAATTACCACTTCCACTTTGGTAATCATTTCTCAATTTTTGATGTGAGGGCTAAACCTCTTTTAGGAGGAATGTTGCATTGAGCTTTTGGGCAGTCTTAAGATACTTTTTCAGGGTTCTGGATGACTATGGATGCTCAAGGTGGTGTAAAAATTTACTTAAGGATTGATTATTGGTCATTCCCCATAAAATTTGTACTGCACAGGTTCAATTTCTTCATGCACTTCGTTGTGTTGTATAGAATGTATTATTCAATAATAGTTTGGAGACTATTATCCATAGTTGAGTTTGAACTATTATTAGGCCCAACGCTTCGGCCAGTACTTCCAATTAAATACTCAGCAAATTGTACTTGTAGGGATTCATTCCCTATATTCCTGTCCACCCAATCTTCGTCAAGATACCCTGGTGACAGCCTCTTTAAGCCTAACACACAGTCGGCATCTATCCCTGATTGTGGTTCCCTTCATCTCTAGATCCCCGCTTGGATCTCTACTCTTCTCTCTGAGAGTCTTCCAATTATTGCCTTCTGCAATAATATCCTTGATATGGAATGTCACAATGGAAGCTGATAGTCTAAATATACACCAAATTGACAATGTTATTGTAGATAATAATGTTTTAATATATGATGGTTTTTAATGTGTTTTGTGTTTTTGTGTTTTTTATCATAGTAAATCCTAGAAAATTATATAGTAGGGGATTTGGCTGTCTAACCCTCAGTCGACACCTCTTCAATGAAACAGCAGCTGTTGCCATTGAATCACCCTTCCTGATCTTAGCAGCGATGGTCTTACCCAGCCTGACCAGGATCCCGTCGTTGGACATCCTTGAGACCTCAAACAGAAATATTCAGAAAATGTGTTCCTAACGTTTTCCTCTAGATCCAAGCAAACCAACCATAATTGGCTAGCGACCTGCTTAGGTAATGGGACTTATTACCCATTATGGCAGGTTCCTTCACCAACTGATCAACTTGCTAATTGCAGGCGGCATCACTTGCCTCGCAACTTGCTACTCATTCCCAATCAGTTGTTGATGAAACCTGACCAATCCCAATTGGTACGCTTGATAGTTAATCACTATCAGATGCCCCTATTTTGTCAGCCACTCCATCCGATGAGATATTAGGTATTCATCCAAATCAATCCCCAATGAATACGACCAGGTGAATATCCCAAAATCCCCAGAATGTAGTTCCTCCAAAACTTGGGCCAACTGATTTCCGATTCACTTCGCCTTAGGGAATTTTCCCCTAGTGACACCAGGTAATCTAAAAGGCTGGGAATATGGGCAAAAATCCCAGCACATCCCCCCTCTTGCCTAGATTTCCAGCGAGAAAAGGACTGGGGCATGAGAACACCGCTTCAGACACCTGGTCAAATACTTCATTGGTTCAAGTGGAGTACACTTGTCAATACTCGACGCTGCTTGAGACGACCTTTGGAATACAGCGTTCTTCCTCTTTCTCCTCGCTACCACCTTCTCAGATCGCGGTCCCCATGACCTTCTGTCATGCTGGGCTGATTGATTTACTTGTGACGATATTAGTCTTAGGATCCAGTTTTCCCCCTGTTAGGGTATATGACCCTCTGTCATATTCAGGACTCTTAGTCTGGCGTCCTTGAATTCCTAATTTTCTCCTCATCCTAGATAGGAGACTCTAGCCGTTGATGTTCATTTCACAGCTTGATTAAGGAATATTTATTTCTATTCGCCCTCATTATTTCACTAATAACTTCTTGACTGTAAATCATTCTTAATTCTTCCCTTGGAAAGCTTATCTCATTAATTTTGAGATTAATTTCCCCAAAATTAAAGCCTAATGGATTATAGAATGCATAATGTCAACTTCTATATAAGTCTGACATCCCCCTCTCATCCAGCTCATATGTCAAATTCTGAATCACGCTACTAGCAGCTCCTCAACAATCTGTCTGATCCAGACCTCCGTCTCTTCAAGCAGATGAGTTGGGATGCTTGACGGAACCTCTTCTATGGTCCTTCCAGGACTCATACGCCTAGTCTGGCACAAGCAGCTAGTCCTTTCATCAAATTACTAAAAACGGTAACCAATCCCTTCAAAACCAGGCTGGCCATCAATTTGAACAACTCTCAGCTGACTCTTCCCTTGCAGTATTTTCCAGAATTGGACTTCAAAACCCTCCTGGATTCAGCTCCTTTCTCTGATGCTCTGAACATCATCACAGATGATCCTGAGTTTATGTCGGTCACTCTGGATTGTTTGTTCCTGGCTGTGTAAGACTTGCTCCCTGAGTTCCTCTTCCAACTTGGTTAATTCTAAAAACCCGCTGTACTGGTTTCTGAGCTCTCAATCAGTAACAGCATACGCTTTGACCTCCACACTGAACTCCGGGCCCAAGTCACCAAGGCTTTGACATTAGCGCTGAATTCCTCTAGTTTTGATAACCTTCTGGATCAGGATACTGCCGCTTATGCTCTTCACTTTGCTGGCCAAGTTCTTCGAAGTTGGTCTACAAAGCTTCCATCCTAGCCTGGCTTCCACCAGTCATTCAGCTTTAGCTTCCGTGAAGCCCATAGTTGCCATTTGCAGGATGCAATCCGCTCCCTGCACAACTACCTCTTCTCCAGAGCTTCCCATAGGCATCTTCTGCTGATGGCATTTATAGGGGGCATGATTCAGCAACCCCCATCAAGTATTCCTCTTCGCTGCCAGCCCTTATGTCCAGTGTCCTCAATGAAGCCCATTGGCAGGCGCTCAAGACAAATCTTCCAGCTCCAGTGCCATATCAGGATTACTTGGAGTTATTCACCAATTACCTCTTTCTTTATTACTGCTTTCCTCCCCACTCTGGGGTTTTGCAATTAGCGTTTTCCAACATTTCAATTTCCTTTCCCCTAGTCATGTTTTCTCAGGGCTCAGCATCCGCTCAACAAACGTGGTTTTGTGTAGGTCTTGCCCTCACAAGCATCTGATCACATATCAATTTCGAAGGGCTGTTTCTTCCTACCACAATCCATCCTCCCTCCCCCAAGAGGTGACATAGGCGGAATCAACCCCATACTGAGGATGATCAATAAAAATAAAAATTCTAAAAAAGTTTTGGCTTTTTTATAAATGCATTTTAGAAATCTCTCTTTTTTCCCAATATTTTTTATCAATTTTTTATCTTTATTCATTTTTCCTATGGGACTTGACCTTGTTTCAGTTCAGAGGTCCATCTTTCCCCCAAACTGGGTCCTGGGTACTTAAAACTACCAGTTTTCCATGGTTCAGAGGTCCTTTTTTTGGACTTAACCATCTAGATTGGTTCAGAGGTCCTTTTTTCAGACTTGACCTAATCATCAGGACATGACCAACTTAATGTTTCATTGGTCCTTTGAGAACACTTTTATTTTTTTCCTTGATCCAATGCTTTAGATACTTAGAGTGGACTCAATTTACAACTCTTCCATCCAAGAGATTCTTGATGTAGTAAGCATCAGTCACCATCTTGGTGATTACTTCAAACAGACCTGACCACAACGCATCTAATTTGTTTCTTCATCCAAAACCATGCATATCGCAATAGGCGACTCTTTCCCCTATTTGATATTCTTCTAATGCTGGTTGGTTCTTGTCATCTGTCAATTTTGCTCGTATCATTTTCTTCAAGGTTGTATCAAGTGCTTGCAATTGCATATCAATCAGGATACTCATCAGTCAGCTCAAGTAATGCTCAGTACTCATCCCTGACGTAGGTTCCACTACCAAATATAATATTGGCGGCAATGAGGCCTTTCTTCAGTATAGTAATTAAAATGGCGTCTTTTACATTGCAAGATGATGAATAATGTTGTAGGCGAACATCACCAAACTCAGGTAAATTCCACATGCAGAAGTTCTCCCTGCAACTAGCTTCCTCAGCATCATGGCCAGCGTCCCATTGACCCGTTCTACCAGTCTATTAATCTTTGGCCAGTATGGTACTGACACGACTCCTCAGATCCCCATTATTTTGTTTAGCCTCAGGATCACATGAGATGTGAAGTTGGTCCCATTGTCACTCAGCAGGACTTGCGGACATCCATGCCAGTATACTACTTGATCCATGATGAATCTCGCAGTACTGGTAGCATCAACTCTGGTTAGGGCCTTTGTTTTGACCCATCTCATCAGATGGTCGATGGCTACTATAATGTACTTGACTCCCCCTGTGCTCATCACTAACAGTCCCATCACGTCAATGGACACTGTGTGCCATGAAAATCCAGGGCGGACCAGTCAGTATCCAGTTGTGTTCTTGTGTGGTTTATGCAGCTGGCACTCCACGCAACAAGCCAGATGATCCACGACATTGTAGTTAATTGATTCCCAGTAATAATATGGTGAATATGGTCAGTTGTTTTCTCAGGCCTCCATGCCCAATAACCTTTTGAGCTGCTTGTACTATTGCTGCTCTTTACGACGGTTTTGGGAATAATAATTGTTTCCTGTTTATTGTCTTGAATACTTGTTCATCCATAGTCTTGGTGTTTTCATCGCTCTTCAAAGTGCACCTTGTATTTCTCAAGGCTCATCCTTAATTCTTCCTTCGACCATTCTCTGGAATAGCTCATCTGCCTGCGGGTATACCAACTGGACCATTGGCAACCGCGATAAGCCAACCTACATTCTGATGAGAAGCCCCCACTCGGTGGACTATCTTATAATCATAAGCCTGAAGCTTAAGTGTCCATTGGGCCAGTCATCCTTCCAGTTCCCTTAGATTGTGCAGCCAATGCAGCGAAGAGTGGTCCATCACCACCTTAAAGTGCATTCCATGGATGTACACCTGAAACTGCTTACATGCATAAATGACCGCAAGGCATTCATGCTCAGTCATGGTGTAGTTCCTCTCAGCATCTGAGAGTGTCCAGCTCACATACGCCACTGAATGCTTGTCCCCAAGTTCGTCTACTTGGATCAGTATGGCGCTGATTGCCATCAATGAATCATCGGTTTAGATGATAAACTCCCAATCAAAATTTGGATATTTCAGAACTGGCGAATTTATCAAATACTGGAGTAACTCATTGAAGGAATCCTGGGACTCTTCATTCCATATGAATCCTTTTTTCAGATCCCTTAATAAATGAATTAAGACTTTGCTATTCAGGCGAAGTCCTGAAAAATCTTCTGTATTATCTGACCATCCCAAGGAATACCTGGATGTCTCAGACACTTTTCAGTACAGCCATGCGCTCTATAGCTGCTATCATCTGGGTTTGCGGCTGCAATCCACTTGAGTTGATCACAAATCCCAGGTATTCCAACTCTTTCTTGAAGAAGTGGCACTTCCTTGGCTTGACCTTCAGGTTAGCCATGGACAGTCTCTTAAAAACTTCTTCCAAGTGGTGCAGGTGATCAGTAAACGTTCTACTAAACACATTGATATCATCCAGATATACCAGGATGCACGACAACTTCAAGCTGCTTATTATCGCGTCCATGGCCCTCTGGAATGTCGCGGGCACATTGCAAAGAACCTGGGGCATCCTCATTGGCTGTTATAACACCTGTGCGGTAATAACTGCAAATTTTTCTTGGTCTTCTTCTGGCAAGTCGATCTGCCAGTATCCTGAGATCAGATCCATCACGGAGAAATACTTTAATTCTCCTAATTGATCCAGCACATTGTCAATCCTCAGTAGGGGATACAAATCCTTTTTCATAATTTTGTTCAGCCTCTGGTAGTCAATCACCACCGAGTTCAATCCATCCTTCTTCTTCACAATCAGAATTAGACTCGCCCAGGGACTTGATGATGGAAGTAAAAGCCCATGCTTCACTAGTTTGCTGATCTCATCCTCCACTACCGCTTTGGTGGCTTTCAATCTTCAGATCTGTCTCATTCTTGTTGGTAGATTTTCCTCGGTGCTGACCTTGTGAATTACATTTCATGCGCACCCCAAATTGTGGTCATCCTAAGCGAACACTTCCCAATATTTCTTGAATAATTTGAGCACCTCCTCCTTCTGCCCATCCGGCAGATCAGCAAGCTGCTCTCAATTAGCTAATAGGTTGATGCTTTTGGCCACCCCGACCAGTAATTCCATTTATCAAGAGACCCAAGATTGTGGAATCATCTCCTTTCTACCATCAGGATCAAATGAATAAATGCGATGATCTGATTCTTCTTGATCTTCATCGGTTTTTTGCTCAAATTCACTAGGAGAACTTGTATATCTCCATGGCCCAGCATTATTATTCTGGGAGCCACCCATGGCTCCACTCTGAACTTCTTCCAGGGCTTCCAACTTCTTCATACAACAGCTCAGGAATCTCCAAAGCCAACCCTGTGGCAACTATTATCTGCAATACAGCCGGTATGGTTTTTTCCTTATTGATCCTCAATGGAATTCCCCAGTTTTCTAGGATTTTCGCCGGCATCTCTCATCGCTTCCTACCAACTAATTGATATCAAATCAGTACAATGCCATCATTGTATATCAGACAATGAAGTTATTTCTCCAATTCAATGGAACTTTACCATCCTTCTAGTATACCTATGGTAACATCTGACTCAGGATGGTCAACGTATTATCCTCAAAGTTACATTTAACTCCATACTTCTGCAGAAACTCCATTTATGATAACGATATAATAGTTTTGGTTTGCCAAAACTATCGCTGGCGCAGATACCACCAACGACCAAAATTGTAGTGGCAGCGCACTATATGCTCCACAGGAAACAGTGGTGTTCAGCCCAGCTATTCTGTATTCTCTTTTGTGTTCCAAGTCCAGGGAGATCTTCATCCTCTTCACCAGCTTGGTCAACACAATATTGATGGGTGCTCCACTGTCAACAATCGCCCTCACCCTCACTTGATTCACTTGAATATCTATATATTTACACTCGGAGTATTGTAATATAGTATTTACTGAGTGAATGGCGGCGTTATTAGCTGAATCTAGGGTATGAATAATCTGCGCTGATAATTCAGGAAATGATTCCTTTATTGCACTGAGGGGGATCGACAGATTGGCCTCATCTAAATGGTCGTCTGATAACTCATCAGGATTCTCAGCAGTACAAATCTTCTCCACCAGTTGTCAGGCATACAGCCAAGCAACCTCCTGAATTATCTCAGGGTTGATCTTCTTTTCCCCAGCTCTGGTCACGGCATTCACATCCATGTTGACCACTTGGTATAGCTGATCCTGCTCGTCATTTACAAAAAGATTGCTAATGTCTATTTTTTCATTCATGATATCAGGAGAATTAAGATTCTCCGCCGCTCTAGACTATTCCTTATCTAGGCAGCGGGCCCTTTTCCTGAATCTTTGTCAGCTGCTGTCTCCTTGGACTGGACCACGTTAATCTGATCCTTCAGCTTTTTACAGTGTGCAGCGAAATGTCCTTTCCCGCCATACTGAAAGCAGACCTTCTCTTCTTACTTAACCGTCTGAATTCTTTGGGCTTATTTCCTGGAACAGTTCAGTTGGTAGCCTCTTTGGCTCCTTCGTTTCCCTTCATGGGATTCAGATTTTGGACTGGATTAGACTTGAAGCTTCTATTTGGGGCATCAAATGTCACTCCCAAAATCTTCAGGCTGTCTACCATTTGCGAGGTAGTTATCTCCATCACAAATACAGAAGACATCATTTGATGCAAATCACAATAGGGCCAAAGGGCCGCTTGCAAAGCGATTTTAATATCAAAGTCATCTAACACTTTCACTCCATCCAGGATCTGAAACTCATGGTAAAATCAATCCGCAAAGCTAGCAAGAGACTCATCTTTATGGAATTGAATATGCATAAGTTCTTGCTTGCGTTTTGACATGCAGGTTGGACTCCCAAACTCCTTCATTATGGCCGCCTTTGCCTCAGCATACGACCAGCTGTCCCCCTCCAAGTGGGGTAACACTAGGTTCTGGCAGTCAGTGTCCAGGAAGTTCATGACTGTCAACACCTTTTGACGATCCCTGTATCCATTCATAGTCATGTCAAACAGTTGGAAAAACGCTGAGGCGTTATCCTGATGGAATGTTGGCATTTTTGGTTTTGCTCTAAATTCCTCTGAGTCAGGTCAGGCCAATTCTTTTGGTTTGGCTACTCAGCTAACTTGTGTAGTGATTTTAGGTGTCATCTCCAAGATGGCATTAAAGGTGGGCGCATATTTCTAGGGGTATTAGGCTTCCCAAATATCATGCAAGGACTTCTCTCTTTAGCATCACTGGCCATATCAGGCTCACAAGAATATCTGTGGGCTTTCAAGTCCTCTCCAATTCTCTTATCAATTTCTTGATATCTGCACCAAACTTTCTTAAATGAACATGATCCGCTTCTTGCTCCATTTTTAGGAATAGGACCTCTCAAACGAGGTCTCCTTCTTTCTTCTTCAATGAGTTTACTTTGCCGAGTAACTTATTCCCAAAGTTGGCTACGTTTTCTACTCCTTCCTCCACCTTGGTGACTTGCTCTTCCAAGGCCGCGAATTCCCAATGGTCCGCTGAGTTTAAGGCATTCTGATTCACAGTGGCTATCTCAGTCCACAACTTGCGCATTTCTTCTTTATATGACATTATAATAGATTCTTTAAACAACTACCCCTGTAGTGAGCACCAACTTGTAAAAATTTACTTAAGGATTGATTATTGGTCGTCAACCCAGTAACCTTTTTACTGCACAGGTTCAATTTCCTTGTGCACTTCATTGTGTTGTATAGGATGTATTATTCAATAATAATATGGAGACTATTATCCATAGTTGAGTTTGAACTATTATTAGGCCCAACGCTTTGGCCAGTACTTCCAATTAAATACTCTGTAAGTCGTACTCGTAGGGATTCATTCCCTATATTTCTGTCCACCCAATCTTCGTCAAGATACCCTGGTGACAGCCTCTTTAAGCCTAACACACAGTCGGCATCTATCCCTGATTGTGGTTCCCTTCATCTCTAGATCCCCGCTTGGATCTCTACTCTTCTCTCTGAGAGTCTTCCAATTATTGCCTTCTGCAATAATATCCTTGATATGGAATGTCACAATGGAAGCTGATAGTCTAAATATACACCAAATTGACAATGTTATTGTAGATAATAATGTTTTAATATATGATGGTTTTTAATGTGTTTTGTGTTTTTGTGTTTTTTATCATAGTAAATCCTAGAAAATTATATAGTAGGGGATTCGGCTGTCTAACCCTCAGTCGACACCTCTTCAATGAAATGGCAGCCGTTGTCATTTAATCACCCTTCCTCACCTTGGCAGCGATGGTCTTCCCCATCCTGGATAGGATTCCATCATTGGACATCCTCAAGACCTCAAACAGAAAGAGTCAGAAAACGTGTCCCTAACGTTTTCCTCTTGATCCAAGCGAACCAACCTTAATTGGCTAGCGACCTGCTTAGGTAATGGGACTTATTACACATTATGGCAGGTCACTTCACCAACTGATCAACTCGCTAGTTGCAGGTGGCATCACTCACCTCGCAACTCACTATTCATTCCTGATCAGTTGGTGATGAAACCTGTATGACCCCAATCAGTAAACCTGATAGTTAATCACAATAAGATGCCCCTATTTCATCGGCCACTCCACCTTATGAGATATTAGGTTTTAATCCAGATTGATCCCCAATGGATACGAACAGTTGAATATCCCAAAATCCCCAGAATGTAGTTCCTCCAAAACTTGGGCCAACCAATTTTTAATTCACTTCGCCTTAGGGAATTTTACCCTAGTGACACCAGGTAATCTAGCATGCTGGGAATATGGGCAAAGATCCCAACAGATGGGTTGGATCAACAGGACAAGGTACTGATCAGCATCACTAGCTGAATTGATTATTATGGGACACTCAATACCCTGTATGAGGTAGGAGCCTTTGTGATCCTGAGCTTTATCAATGTTTTTGACGTTCAAATGGTTTGGAATAGTGAGCTCAGCGGTGACCCTTAAGATGTTATAGCTGTATTCTCATAACTCCCTTAAGATATATCCTTGGGTTTATTTTAAAGCAAGCGAGATGAGCTATTGACAATGTTTTGCTTTCTTATACTTTAGGTCAGTTGGGTTTAGAATTACCTGACCCTAATACGACCTTCTTTTTCCTTGCTTGGCAAGGTTTTTGTATTTCTTGAAACAAATATCCTTGGAATGGTTATTTTTTCTTTATGAAATTGCTCTTGGTTTTTCATCCTTCTTAGGCTTCGCTTCATCCATAGTCTCCACTCTGGATTTCATGGAAGCCTTTCTTGATCTCTTTCTTGTGTATGTTAATTACATCAAGCAAGGCTTCCATATTGTCTAATACTAAGTGAAGCTTTGTTTGATGGACATGACGTACATGGCTAGGTTGGCGTTACTATAAATCAGCAAAGACAGTGGCTATGGAATCGTCCAGAGTAATCATGTTTATTAGCATTTGGGACCCTATATTAGAATGGCCCGAAAATCCAGAAAGGGTTTTATTTTTGGCTTATACTGATTCTCACTAGGGCTCTTTCTTCATACACAAGCTTTTCTTTGACCTGAATTCTCTTTGAGCGCTTCTTTTAATTCTCTCCAGATATGAAGGTTGTCTATATTGGGACCATCTAGTACTAAAAAAATGAAGGTCGTCTATATGAGGCACCATAACCTCTTGAGCCATAAGTCTTAAACAAGATAAAATGTGTTTAACCTTTTGATGATTAGTCCATCTTCCATTAGGGCTTCATAGACATAGAGGAAAGATGTGATACTCAATTTTTCCAGGAGTAAACTTGTCTTTGAACGTAGACTTAAAGGTAGTGGCCTTTAATCAAGTAATAACGTGAACTCCAGAAACTTCAGATTCAGTAATTTTGGCTCTTACATCACTCTGTTCAATTTGATGTTCAAGTCAATGTTTTGATCCTGTAGATGATTGAGATGTTGCTCGCGTTCGTCTGAGGTAAGTCTTGGCGTAACGTCCAGCAAATTGATTCTTCTTTCAAGCAATACTTTATTTTTTACAAGTTCTTAATGCAGATGCCCAGATTATGAACTTGTGGTAAGTGGATATGCGGCACATTTGAAAAAAAGCAATTTCTCATCCTCCAGTACACCAATGTGCCAGTTTAAGTCCTCCTTCATCACTTTGCATTTGGTGCTTTAAAGTGGATTGTTAGTCTTAGCTTTTGACCCTTCAGTAAGAGTATTTCAACGTTTTTTAGCTTCGTTGACGTGATGATAGACTTGGTTAATGTCCTCCCAACTGGGGGATTTATATCCTCAAGCAGCTACAATTTGTTGAGTAACTCAGTAATAGGAAGAGTAGATGCCTGTATCACCCAGTTTTGCTAGATCCTGTTTGACATGGGCTACTCTGGAAATAATAAATTTGTGATAATGATGAAGTCTCAGAGGTTCAATGGGCCTCCTGCTCATCAATTCGTCTTATGGATTGCTCAGTCAGGCCTTAGTATGAAGATCTATTCTTTTTCATGGAGATGGCTAGTGGAATCTTGAGCCGCCATTTCGCCATAGGCTTCTGTATCTTGTCTTCGGAGCTCTTTGGTGAAGGCATCAAGTAATCACTTGGTATTTTCATTTAACTCCGAGATGTCCTTTTGAAGGAGCTTCATAGCTTCTTCCACATACTTGATAACACCAGAATCAATAGTTCCCACCTGATTATGGAGCTGAATAATGTGGGAACGGTTAATTTTCATCTAAAGACAGACATCTCCTACACTATGTGATGCTAAGTTATATACCTATTTTTAGCCATCTGTAAGGCCCCTTGAATTGATATTATGATATTGTTCCTCATTGTAGATTCTTAGTAGATGCACAATATGGGAAAGCGCAAGATGTACAAATTGCATAATATAGTGAGATAGATTTTCACTTGATCCATAAATCTCTAAAAGAAAAACTTGATTCATAAAGGTTCATGAGACTTTTTCCATTGTGAATACTCTTTTGTGAAAAGATCTTTCTCTTTAGTTAATTAATTCACCAAGTAATGCTTCAACTCCTTTTTTAAGAAACTTAAGTAAGATGATTAGATTCAAATTTCTTCATATATATTTCATTGAACTTCTTCAAACATGATAATGGGTGGAGGTCGCAGTCAAAGCAAATGCAGCTCCTGCCAACACCCTACTCCGCCAGAAACTCCATGGGACAATGAGACCACTGGTTGAGGTATTCCTATCCCCAATTTCCCTCAAGATTTTGAGGAAGATGCAAAATATGAAATTGAGGAGCTCGCTTTTGATGCGAGCTGTGCTTTCATTGACGCAGCATAAACTTCTCTTTTTGACCCTAATTATCCTGAAACCTGCCAGCGCATCAAGTCTTTCACTTATTTGCTATCTCATCACTCTTGCTGAGCTTCAACTTGCTCAATATGTTGAGGCAATAGACACCGATGGCCTCATAAATGAAGAAAACCCACAACTATACCTCCTTATGCCCCATGTTGCTGATGCTCCCACCCTAATGCTGTCTGCCACGGTCTGCCAGCTAAAGTGGGCGCCAGACAAAATTTTCCCCAAAGCTTCCTCCCCTTCTGATTTGGCTTCCTAGGCAGTTATCTGAGGTGCCATATTAGATTTTTTTCATTTCTATCAAGCCCTTTGTTTGGCCCATTTGCAAATAAAGATGTGTGGCAGCTTCCCCTTTTGGGTTGGGCACCACTAGTGCTAAAATTATGGGTGAACTTCCCTTTCAATAATCACTCATTCACCATTTCCATTATGCACCCAGTGGGTGACACTGTCAGACAATTAGCAGTGAGACTAGTTAGTAAGAATGATCTGGAGTCAAATACTTTAAATTTTACTAAAATACGCTTCCAATTCTTGGCTGAATCATGTTGATCGACTAAATGATCTTATTCCTCTAAAATTAGCTGAATAACTCTCCTTGAAATGAGAAGGACACTTCAAACCTTCAGAAGAATAGGTGCAATTACGTAGAATCCTGAACCCAAACCAGCATAGATTTAAATTAGCTTCTAAAGGAAAAATTCCATTTTATAGTTCTGAAGGGGGTTTAAGGGAGTCAAAATATTTTTTCAGACAATCATTTCCTAAGAGCTCCGCCAATCAGCCAAACTGGAAAATTTTAGTAGGGCTGAATGAAGGGATTTCATTAAAATACTCCCCCATGGTTACATAATTCCAGCTGTCAATTCACTATCTAATATAAGCCTTGTCAGGATGAAAAGTCTTTTGGGAGCGATGATAGGGTAGATTATCATTTTCCAAATTAAGGAATTCCCTGCCCAACCTGAGTTCCCATAGTACTTACTAGTAGCCTAAAATAGCTAAATACTAGTAGGCGTTGATTTAATCAGGGTTCTTGCTTTCTTATTCCTAGATTTTAATTTTAATAAAATTATCAAAAAAATAAAGTTTATTTTTGTGGTGTATAATTTTTTCTCTTATTTAATATTTATAAGCTACAGCAAGTTTTAATACTCCTGCGGCTGCTGTATCGTTGAAATTATGTGCCAATAGCACCTGAGAGCACATACCCAAGACAGGATTCCAACAAGTGTTGCTCACTTTAGGGGCAATCTGGACACCACAATCTTATAACAAAATGGAGGGTAGTCAAGTGATAAACCCTCCTACCCTTCACATTAAAAATAAAACATTGATAGTTGCTCTTGAACTGCAACTAGCCAGCGCGCTGTCCTACCTTAAAAAGCTCAAACAGAGCCTCCAGTGACTCCAAAGGAGGACAACCCTGCTGTCCCTTAAGCCCTCTAAAGACATATTTACCCCCAATGAGAGTAGCATTGCTTCATTTATATACGTCTATGAATCTGCCATGGAAGGCGCTACTGACCAACGAAAAATCAAGACATCCTCCCCCTTCTGAGTCACATAGACCAGGAGGTGATGGTACCTCAGATGCACATATCAAGTATATGATAAGAGGTTAAAAACGCGCTTATCGCTGAATTTAGCTCAAATCAGAGCCTAAGAATTGGAAAAGCAGGCATTTATGCGCCTTAGCATGTAAAAAGGAGACATTATTACTGCTTTTGCTGATTGGTTCTACCCAGCCGCTCAGAAGTTAGTAATGTCTCACATGCTCACTATTGTTGATGGCGTCGCTGCATTACTAACTGGGCTAACTTAGATTCTTCATTAGCTAGGTATATAATCATTATGAAACGAGTAATCCAGTAGGTATTCAAAATAATAGGCTTTATGAGATGTTGCAGAGTTTCATAAAGTGGATACTACTTAAGGCGTTGTGGTGAAATCCCAATTTCTAACCATTGAGGATCTTTCGCCTATAGGCTAGTGGGCTGAGCTCCCAGAAACTCCCCTGGGCCCACCTGCTCCTGCTTACTCCCTGAAACCTGCTTCTTCAGTGCGAATAATAAACAGAAATTAACTTAAAACCATGAATATGAAGCCCCAAGATAACTAATAATGTTCTCACACCCAAGGTCATTGAAGCTACAAGGCTTTCTCCCCAAAGAAAATGACAGTTGCGCGCCCAAAGGGTATCACCTTAAAAAATAGGGGCTTTTGTCAAGGCAGGTTGTAGGGAGATAGCTGACCAATCTGAGGTGTCTGTATCTAACTTTCCTCCTATCGCTCCTTTGACTTGTATTAACAATTCCTCAGATAACGAATCTGAAGGGGTTATGAGGACGTAGCACACCACGTCCTTGGAGCCCCAATGGAGTTAGGAATATTGGACTGGCTGAACCCTGAATGAGTAAACAAGGCCGTTAGGCTGAAGACACAAATCTCAGCCAAGTTCTGGAGTTCCTGGAGGTTATTGACACTGATAGTGATGCTGACCAGACCTTTCTTTATTGATTCTCCCTATTCAACATATTCATACTCTACAGTTTATTAAAAATCAATACCCTGAAACCTCTAAGAAACTTGTTTCTACTTTTCTTCTTAAGTATTTTTTAACTCTCCCCCTTAATTTTGGTGGGACTGTAACCCAGGTGGAAATAGCCATCAACAAAGTACAGTCATGGCCACTCTTAACACTGGATCCCAAATGAACGTTACCATGTCAAAGATTATCATAAAAAACTAAGCTGACGCCTGACTTGGAGTACAATCAAGGGTTTAAACCGCAGGTTCTATAACACTCTCGCTATTGGGGCTTACTACTCCCTTCACATAAAATCTGGGAAGCCTATCTTATTTGCCCTCACATTGGCTTTGGATATAATCACAAATAATATGCTAATAGGTACTTAGTTCATGATTTGATAAAACGGAATCATCATTCTGAAACAGGGTTACTTATCCATGATCAACTATGAAGTCCTTTTAGTTCTAAACAATAAAGAACCTAAAAAAAGATAATTCTGTTTGGTCAAGTGCCATTTTTCTGCACTATCAATGTACTAATTAACATCGAGGTGCAATACAAAAAAGCTTCTTGAGTCAGTGGACGCCACAGAGGGCATTCCAACTTACGCCTAAGAGGAGAAGGTAATTAAGTCTGGAGAACAACGGGTCGTTGACACCAAGATTACTTTGAAAATCTCCCTTAACTGCTTATTCCACATAACAAGTATTGATGGAGTAAGTCATCTAGAGCCCCAAGTTCTGCCTGGAACCCAAAGTCCTGCATACCAGTGACCCAATAATATTTTTGGAGAACCTTACCAAGTAGGATTGTATTGTAACACACAAGGAGATAGGAAAAGGTCTACTCATTCCCCTTGATATAGAGAACGTTCACTGCCTCAAGTCTAAGTCATAAACGGGACTACCCTCTAATAAACTGTTGTGTGCTTTGACTGATGTTAATAGCTCAGATGAACTAATCTCAGACGATCCTAAAGAACTTCACTCATTGTTAGATGCCTGCAGGAATATCTTCTTCAAGTTTGATCATGATTTGGGCACATGGAGGATTAAAGCCAATAGCTGACAATGTGGATGCTAGTCCTATTTGATCTAAACCCTATTATAAGTCAAAGGTAAAAGAGCAACAAATGAGGATGGAGCTCAAGCTGCTTCTAGAATCTGGGATATTAGTCCCGTCTCAATGCCTTTGGGCATCTACATTATTACTCATCTAAAAGGAGAATGAAGGTCATCAAGTAGTTATGAACTACCAAAAATTGAACAACCTCATTAAGAAATACAGCTATCCCATCCCACGCATTGATGATGCGCTGGAACAAATCTCTGGACCCAAATTCTTCTCCGCTATGAATTTTGCCAGAAGATACTGGCAGATGGACCTCTCACCCCAAGATCAGGAGAAATGCGCTCTCATCTGCAGTGAAGGCTTAATTAAGCCCACCAGATTACCCCAATGGTTGTTAAATGCACTTGCGTCATTACAATGAGCC
>JAKSZP010004615.1:0-43700 GCA_022478985.1 Massospora cicadina
AGAGTTCCATTTTAAGGATTTTTTTATCCTTTTTGACACATTTAGAGATAGTGGACTTGGTAAAAATCTGGTTGGCCAGAGCAGCATTTACAAAGATCTACAACCTCATCGTTATATTTGGTAGCATTTGATTTGGCTGCATTTGGTTGGCCAGAGAGCCGTTTATGAGGAATTCCTTCCTCATTGAACTCAAGATATTTAATAAATTTTAGATTTCAAGGCATCCAATTGACTAGAATACGTTTTTGAAATCCATTGCTATTGCCCACATCACCCTTGACTCTGGTCATCGCAATAGGGAAGATTGGGGCAATGTGGGGGTCAGGCAACGCCTTGACCTTTACACTGATTTAGTTGCCTTAGTTGATTGTGTAATAGTCAAGGCGTTGCCTGTTAGCCACACAGCCCTAACATTTCCTGTTGCAAAGACCAGGGCTGAAGGAGATCATTAAAAATGCAGATGAATTTTAAAATGGCTTTTTAGTGAATTAGATGCCCAAAAACCTAATATTACTAAAAAAGGATGGTGGAAAATTTCTCATAAATGTAGCTCTGGCCAACCTGATGCTGCCACTTTGGATGAGGCTGGACAAGCCTCTCAAAAATGAAAATCTTGAGAATCAGATGCCACCAAAACCTTTTCACTGAATTTTTAAAAAAATTTGCAATAAGGTTGTCAACAAATTAGTAGGCCTTGAGACAATTTGAACCAAGCTAATAGATGCAAAAAGGCTTTGGCAATCTCAAAGGTACCCATTTTGTGTTTGCAAAAGGTATAGACAAGAGAAAGAGGTTCAATATACTCAGAATATCCCTGTTGTTGAGAAGATGTTCATGGACTCTGAAGAGAACAAAAATTTGCTCTTTTCCAGTAGTTGGGTATAATTAGAGTGGCAAAGTTGCATAAAGCAACCTCATCTATTATATATAACTTTTAATTTTATTAATTTTAAAATATCTTTAAAGATCTGGAGATCATTTTCAAGAAAACTTAAGGGTAACAGCTTATGGACTACAATTTGGAATTTAAAAACGCCATTGTGTACTTTTATGCACTTTCTAGAGGGAAGCCCCTCTTTAAATAAATAAATCCTTACTATAGTTTAGAGTTACAAACCAACAGCTTCCTGAATACAACATTTGGGGTATTACCACATTAAGGTTATCCTGCTTGTATGCACTTACATGATCCCTCTTGCTCAACTGCTTTATGGCAGTTTTCAAGGTTTTCATCCATCAGATATTGTGTGCATTTAATTGGCTCACGACCCACCCAATTTAATACTTAATGCTGGACCAGTGTTGGAAAATTATAAACCATTTAAATTTTTAAAGGGGTACAGATGATGACCAGGCTGATGAATTTAAATCTATTTGAGGTTTGCCAACTAGGGGATGGATATTACCAATACTTATTGAGCAAAAGACCTGAATGATCGTAACAACAAAACAAATACCTCCAAACCTGGCAGTGATTGGCGAAATACCTAACCTACCATGGCGGAGGTGGAGGGGGGATCAGGCGGATCTTCAGGTTCAGCATTGAAGAGGAAATTTGATGCTGATACCAAGGGGGTTGGGACATCTGCAGGATGAGGGTTTAGGTGGAGCAGATATTTTTTGAGACTGAGAACTTAAGCCTGAAGCATAAACTCCATGAGTTCACCAACGTGGTGTTAAGCTTGGATGTGGGCGTCATGGAGCTGAGCGCTATTGCAATGTTGGCTCTGGGGATTAATGTAAGGGGGAAAAATCTGACAGTGAGCTACATGTTTGACAACAGTAGTAGCAGCTTCATTGAGGTGGGTGATTTCATCTTTTGCAATAGCAGAGATAAGGGGGGAACATGGGGATATGCAGTCCTTCCTTAAATTCAGTGGCAGATTTTGCCATGGCTTTGTGGATATTACGACTTTTTATGAACCCACTGTGTCCTCAGCAAGCTGGTGGTCACTTTGATAAGGGGTAGTATTGGGTTTGAGGACATATTGATTGAGCAGAAATGGGGCTCAAAGTCTGATTTCATATAAGGAGTCAAATCAAATGGATAACCTGTAGTGGGACAATTTCACCAGATTTTTTCACTTCAAGAAAAAAACCCAGGGATTTTGGTTGACTTGGATTGAATCGGTGATAGGTGGCTAAGGTTGGGTAAGTTTTGGGGTGTGATAATATTTTAATTGAATATTGGTCCAAGCCTGATCCCAATTGGTTGGCATGTGTGTAAATTAGATAGTTGGGTTTTGGTTGTTAGCTTTTGCTGCTGATATAATGAGCGCACAGCCTGGGGGGGTGGAACAGCCAAAATCCTCACTTGAACGCTGTTGATGTGGCCTCATGGGTAAAGTTTGCAGTGTTTACATGGTTTGAATTGTATTGACATGCTTTTTTATTATGGTCTAATTCATGGCAGTGGGGGCAAATTGTGTAACTGTTGTCAATGCAAGCCCAAAAGAAATGGTCTAATGTGGATGGGATATAGGCATGCGGTGGGATGTGCTGGGCCATGGTCAGCTGGTGGGGAGTAATGGTGGCCATTGCCTGAGGTGCCACAAGGCGCTCAGCACCGCTTGGGACAATGAATTGGAGAATGTGGTCTTTGCAATATTTGGACATACTGACATCAACTCTACATAAAGTGTTTGAGGGGCAAGTGTGAGGGAAGGTTTGCAAAGGTCACTATAAGTCTGGCGTCCTATGGTAGATGTGTTCATTGGTTGTAATAGGGGTGTTTTTATATATAAAGGGCGTTGCTGCTGAAGCTACCGCGTCCTCTTCAGTGGAAAGCCTATATCAAAATAGCCCTTGTAAGGGAAGAAGTCTATAAATCCTGCCGGTGAAAAGGTGGCAGTTGCCAGCTCATTTATTGCTTTGTCTGCATATGGGAAGAGATGTCTGTACTAGATGAAAAGGCAAAAGTGGTTAGTGGATTGAGAAAGGGATAATGGATGGGGACGGGTTGAGTGACTTGCGCAAGGTGGAGTGCTAAGTCTCTTAGAGGGACATAGCGGACAGATGTATTTGGCAGACTGGATGAGACAGTCCACATGCGTTTGCTTGATGGCATTAAACGCTAGCAAGTGGTGCGCCGCTGCCCCACATTGGACTGGCAGGCGGTGGAGCTAAGGTTATTGGCTGGAAATGGTGTTGCAGCAAGTCAATGAAGGTATTTAAATTAGCTTTTTTAGATAAATATCGCTCAAAATTGGGATTAGAGGAATGAAAAGCTTGACCAGTCTGATGAAATTAACCTCAATCTTGATTGTACTGATTACTTTTTTGCAAAAACTCCATATCTGACTCTCCTTTCAATAAAATGCCTCAGAGGGCTATCCTTAATATAAAACATAACACCAGCTTGTGGTCAATGCAGCAGAGGCCCTCGCCAACACCCTCTTGCAGAACGCCCTCCATTTGGGTAAAGAGCAACATTGCACGGGGATTTCCTTTTAAATTTTTCATGGATGGCTTTCCTTGATGAGACCAAATTCATTATTAATGATATCACATCTGCTTCAGGTCACGCATGTTTTGATGTAATGAAATCTTTCCAAAGCTATCTGAATTACTCACAAACCTAACAAACGCATATAATCCTTTACTTATGAGCCTAATTTTATAATTTGTTGAGAATCAGCTGGCTCAGTACGTTAAGGCAATGTACAGTGCAAATACCTCGATGAGATAATTTTTATCTTTTCAACCTTCGACCTCAAACTGCTGATGCTCCAACCCCCAATTTTTCTGCCTGTGCCACTACCTGAAGTGTATAGTTCTGGATGAGAGTCCCCTCATCCCCTTCCCATATGATATGGCTGATTAGGACCAGCGCCGTAAGACCAAATTGTGACTTTCCTCTCCAGTTTAATTGGCATAATGCAAAGAAAAATATGTGGGAGCCCATATTTTGGGTTGAGCCCCATTAGAATTAAAAATAGAAGCCTTGATGTCATTTTTATACATCAAATCTAGCCTTAACAATACTTGAATAAATGTCTAGCAATTTAAAACTTTTACAATAAAAAGTGGTGACTTTTGTTTATTTTATTTAACTGAGGTAAGCTGACCAGGGGACAGACATTACCGAATATATGTGAAACTAAGAGAATAACTAAGAAATATAAAAATTGGGCACCCCAGGGTACTCAAGTTACCCCTGTTGCCAGCGGGACTGCCAGGTATGGGGGGTTGGTGCACTACTCCGAGGGGGTTTCCCCTGCTATGGAGCAGGTGTGAAGGAAAGGGTCTGTGTGGAGGAACCAGAGTGGGAACCATGATTCTATGAGCGCTTTTTGTCTTGGTCTCATATATCCATAGAGCCAGGCTTGGAAGTGCTCTAGTAAGTGGACATGGAATCTGTTATTAATCCTATGAATGGTTGAAACCATGCTCTTTACGCATCTAATGCAATTGTGTGTATTGTCCACATTGCAATGGGTATTATTAGGGAGTGGAGTGTAGATGGGATTGGTGACTCGAGCTGGAGCGCAAAGATACTCTTTGATATCGAGGATTCCTATTCATTTTAAATCTTGAGCTGGCGTGCGACTTCCTGCCATATAGCTTTGGTTGGGGGGCATGTTTCTAGGCTGTGATGTAGGGATCCCTCCCCTCCACATACTGCACATGTTTTGTGGAGGGAGTTGGAGCGGTCTGTCGTCTTATAGGTCCTTCTCAAACAGCTCCAGGCGTTTGCTCTTATCCTTGGTTGTAGGAGTGGGTGGTGTGTCATTTTCCACATTGCTTTCTGTGTGGTTAAATCATAAGGAATGTCCAGCATATCTAGGTATTCTATCCTAGCTATGCTTGGGGTTGTTGCGAGCATATCCCTCTGGGGGTGGTTTTCTGGGTTTCTTAATTTAAATTGGGGGCTGGGTCGTCCTCTTCCTGTATAGTACCCATGTTCTCTATGGTCCATCCCATACGGCGGATAGTTTGGAGGATATGTTTGAAATGAGGGGAGGTTCCATGTGGACCCGTTGCAGTAGGGTGCTTGGCAAGGTATGAAAGTAGTCTGGGTGGACTATGTGGGTTGGTTAATTTGAGCGCCTGTGCAAAGTTAGTCCTTGCTGCTCTGGACCAATGTTGTTGCGGGAGGTCTGGAGCAAGGATTTCCTTTATCCAGGTACTTAGGATGTGATTGGCATGACTCTCAAAATCTATTAGTCCCATGCCTCCTCTTGAGCGTGGGCCAAATAGTGTTTCCATCCGTATAGGAGGGTGAGAGCCAGGCCACAGCCAGCCCTGGATAAGCACGCGAATTGAGGTTATAAAGGTAGGTGAGAAGGCTATCGCATGGGCCTGGTACCACAGTATTGGGAGGATGAGCGAGTTAGCAACTGTAACTCGTCCTGTTAATTCTGGGGTTCTTCCCTTGAGAGAGGCGACGCGTTTGGATACCCGTTGTAACAGGTTACTTTCCATTGTCTCATTAGCATATCCCCCTAATTCTAGCCAGATTCCAAGGTGTCGGAAAGGAGTGGTGGTGGGAGGTGTTGCAAAGGGTAATATAATTGGGTTTTTTCTTCGAGTGTTGGTGTGAGGTTCTGATGTTGTGGCCCAATTGATTGTGTATTTCCCTAAGAGGATGATTTCTGTCTTCCTTTTGTTGAGCGATGCATTGCTCACCTTGGAGTATCTCTCTAGATTGTGTTCCAGCTGTCAGCATCTTCATTGTTTGCTATACCTGCTACACAATCATATGCAAAGGCCAGTATCTTGACTGTTGGTTGTCCTTGTGCGGTTATCCCCATGAGACGTGAGTCAGTTACTCGGAGGAGTGGGTCAAAGCTGAAATTGTATAGCAGTGGGCTGAGGGGATCCCCTTGTTTGAGCCCTCTGTTTGGTTTAATCTTGTTTGTTAAGAATCCAGGGCCGCATACAGCCATGGTTGCAGATTCTGTTAGGAGCATCGCCCATTTTATGAATCTTGGTGGGAGTTTGAAGGCATGTAGACATTCTTTTAGGTATGGCCAGCTAACACGGTCATACGCCTTTTCCTGATCCAAGAAGACCAGAGCACCAGTTGCTTTGGATTGGCAAATACTTGCAGCAGGGTGAATGTTGTTCCATATTGAACGCCCTGGTATAAACCCAAACTTATTGTGTGATAGGACGTCAGATGCAATTGCGCCTAATCTAGCTGCTAGAATTTTTGTTAGAATTTTTGTGTCAGTGTTGGAGAGTGCAATTGGGCGCCAGTTGGCCAGGTCCAACTTGTCACCCTTTTTATAGTAGGTTATAACGTAGGATTCATGGCCTCCTGGTAATAGGCGTGTTTTCAACAAACTCTGGTTCATTGACGCCAATAGAAGGGGGGCGATTTGTTGAAAATATTTTTTGTAAAATTTGTAGGGTATCCCATCAGGCCCTGGGCATTTCCTACGTGGTGCACCGCAAATTGTTTCCCAAAGCTCCTCCCATGTGATAAGAGATAGTATATTGTAATTTGGTGGTGTACTTTGTATCTTGGCAGTTTGAATAAATTCTTTAATTTTTTGTGGATCTATTGGCATATCGCGATATAATTTGGTGTAATAGCGGTGTACTTCCGCCTGACCTCCTCAGGGTCAGTTGCCACAGTGCCATTGGTCTTGTGGACCTGTGTGCACATGGGCTGGTTTCCGCGGGAGTGGAATTGGTGGAAAAAGTATGTTGAACAGGTTTTACCTTCCTTTATGAACTTACCTTTATTCAATTCTTTGATTCTGTGTTGGTGTTCAAAGATGAGATTGTTAAGTCAGGCTGAAATTTCTGCCCATTTGCGTCCCCAATTAGGGCTATAGCCAGATCTTGGAGTATTTATTTCCAGGTGGTCTAGTTCTGCCAAGGTATGCTTGATTGTGGCTGTGTCCGTGGTGTACTTGCGTGATGCAATATGTCAGGTTTTGTTGATTAAATCTTTTTTGAAATTTTCCCATGTTCCGATGGGATCTGAAGTGAATGGGGCTGTGAATTCTGGGTTTGTAGCCTTGTTTTCAACCCAGTCAGATATCTCAGGAAATCTTATATTTTCTGGGTGAAGCTTTCTCCAAGGCGACACCTGTGTGTGGGATTGGGTTGGCACTAACTGCACCATAACTAATTGGTGATCAGAAAAATCGATCTTTTTTGTTGTAAATTTAGAGATTCTTGAGTGGTGGGATTGTGGGATGAGGATGTGGTCAATACGGCTCATTGATATGAGCAGTCCCTCACGTATGTTGGGTCTTGTCATATGGGGAAGGATTGATGAATTGGGAGGAAGAGCATCCTGTAAGCCAAAAGATGCCTTCATTGTGCGATATTCAATGTGTCCAGGTGGGTATCCCCTGGGATTAGGCCATCGATTGTATTGGGGTTATCCCAGCAGTTGAATTCGCTTAACATGATGATATCTGGTGGGAGGGTGAGGGCAGAAATTTTTAAAAAAAAATTTTCTCTCAGTTGCAGTGCACGGTGCATAGATACATGCTAACTAAATTATTTCATCTTGGCATGTGATTGTTGCTACCAGGGCTCAACTGTGCAAGTGTGATGATGAATTTGTAAGTTTTAAACTTTTTGTTGTTTTGGACTATCACCCCACAGTGAGATGTCCATACTGATTGTGATGGTGTGACCCTGGAGACCAGGATTCTTCTTCCCCTTGTAGGCAGTGGGTTTCTTGTATGTCCAAGATGTCTACAAGAGGTTTTCGCAGGAATGCCAGCTTTTTGGCTTGGGATGTATGAGCCCTGGCTCCCGCAATATTTAACGTCCCTATTGACACTGAGGTGCCCGTGGCGCCTCAGGAGCGGTTGGGAGGACCCTCTGGTCCTATCCCACTGTGGCTCATTTTGGCCATGCTCCGCATCTGTACTCCAACTCTTTCACTGCCATTGTTGGTTCCCTTGATCTGACCCAATGATTCAAGGGAATTGCGGTTTTTTGCATTTGCATCAACTTTTCCTGCACAGGTCTCATGTTAATTTGATGCGGGTTGTTGATTAAATTTTTTATTTTTGAGGTTCAACTTTGTTGCATTGTGCACCGCATTTTCACCCAAATTGCAGTTGCATTGTTCCTCAGTATGTGCATGACTGATGACGCTTTGTGGCTCAGTCTGGTTACTGTGAAAATTTTTGACCTGGGCATATTGTTCTGATTGGTTGGTTTGGTGGATATCTGAAATATCCTCCTGAATTTGTCCGTGGTTAATGGCGGATTCTGCATGTGCCGCCGCTTCAGCCACTGCTCTCTTGTGGGCTTTTTGTGTTGCTTTACGCTGTTTACTTGTAACTGGGTCCACGATGGAGTATAGTCCATCTTCACCCAGCGGAATGGGTGGTGGCCATCAGTCATTTTAGCGAAGTTTTCATTATCTTTATCCTTAGCTTCTTCACAAAAATCATTTTCCATTAAGCCCTCTTTTACAGGGCATGCATGTTCCTTGAGGCCCAGTGAGCCACAGTGGTTGCAAATGGGTGGTGCGCGTTCTGGTGTAACTTGGAATGCAGCTGACTGGCCCCCATCTGTAAAGTGAAATTCTGCTGCGCGGGGAATTCTGGATAAATCCTCTTCCACTTCTGGGAAGGGGTTGATTACAGCAATAGCTTTGCCCGTGCACAGGTTGGGCATTAAGCGAAATCACTGTAATTCAAGTTGTTGGATTTCTCCATAGGCCACAAGACCTTTGCAGAGCTCCTCCTCGATTTTCTTATGAGGAAGGTTGGTGGGGAGCGAGTCAAAGGAGATGAATAAAGTTTTTGCTTTGTTCCATCTGGTGCGCGCGGTGCACAAAATTTTTTTGCCCTCAGGGAGGGCAATTTCCACACAGATTTTTGCTGCAGCATCAGCTTCATTGGCTGTTTCAAAACCAATATTGATCCAGCTGCGGCCCATGTTGTTGGTGGCTATGTACACCGCGTGAGGGAAAAGTGAGGGCTGTGCCTCACATGTTTTCTCCCACAGGGTTGGTGACTCATCCCCAAGAAAGAGTCTAATCCCATGTTCCAACTTTGACAAAGGTTGGTTGAATTGAATGTACATGTATTGCATGTGCTTTACAGTATGTACCATAAACCCAGATGGTGTCTGAGTTTGCGATTTCTTTGCAGATTGGGTTCCTGGTCCCCCTCCAGGGCATTTCTTGCCCTTAGTTGCACCATTAAGCACACCGCTTGCCGCGACGCTCGCCCATGTTGTATTATTTTTGTTATTAAAGTCGCGCATCTTTCCTGTGTGTGATTATCCAAATTTGCTGTTTGGAATTGAATCATAGTAACTAAAGTGATTGTTACGAGAAAGAAAAGCTTTTTGGTGACTTTTTTTAAGTGCATACTATTATAATTAGGTAGAGTCATGTAAAAAATCATTAATTTTCTCTAATATGATGTTGTTCATCATATGCTCTTAATAGAAGCATTTTTATTACTTCAACACTTTGTATTATTATTTGTATAAGTTTACTATTAAGTTATCATTGAAAAATAAAATTTACAAAGTTATTCTCAGCTGCTAAATTTATTTAGATTAACTAGTATTATGTCCCATATATAAATATGTAGAAGTATAATTATTATTATGCAATTAATATAGTATTTATATCAAAAATGTTTTATATTAGGTAATTTCTAGACATTAAAGATCAAGTAGAAATTTATTTTTAGAGTTATTGCAAAAGTTTAAAGTTGATAAGCTTCATGATATTTATAGAGTTTAGATACAGCTATATAATAGTATGAGTTGTCAACTTTCCTTTTCGAACATACCAACCTTAATTCTTGTAGAAATAATATGTGTTTAGTTGCTTATCACACCATAAAAACTTTCACTCTTGTCCCAAGTCACAAAAATGAGGCCATAACTAGTTTTTAATCCTGGCTATATAACCAACTTAAGGACTATACTAAAAATATTGAGTATAGTTGACTATAGGTTGAAGTTAATTAAAGATGTCTTTTTTTTATAATTTCAAATAAAGTAAGCTTCTTGCTAAATATTATATTAAAATAAACGTTAAGTATTAATAATGACTAATTTTATAGAAAAAATTAATTTAACTATGTTTTTACTTAGCTTATAAATCTTTAACTTTTAAATTTATTTTTTTATATGACAAGATATTAATAAGTTCTTTTATAACTGCTCCAGAAGCTAAAAACATAATACAATCTCTTTCTAAACATCTTTTAAATCGTCCTCATATTAACATGTATACTTAATAGATGCTGTAGGAATTCAGCTTTTTGGGGTGCTTGATGGTGCTAATGTCGCTGGATCCCACAAAGATTTAATAAAAATAAAAATTTAGCACTACTAAAAGTTGGGTTTTTTATAGTTTTATTAGGAGTGCAGGGGTAAGCTAAAAACCAATCCTCTATTTTTTTGACTAAACAGTATTTAAACTGTTTCAAGGGTTAAAGGGAAGTTAAATATAGTTTTAAAATAGCTTAGCAGCTTCTGAATTAGATGCTGTGGTAGGGGCTCCTATCAGATCTCTGAAAAAATGATTTTACTTTTTGGGAAACTGACAGTTGGGGTTTTGGGGCAGCACAAACCCATGTGATAAGTCTTGATGAACTTCACCCATTTACTGCTAGCTAAGGTATTTTCATCTTGGGGGACCTTCGCCACCCCTATAAAAGGGGGTGGTCCCCATATAGGTGCGTTGAAGAACTTGTTGATGGTTGGGGGAGTACCTTTCACTGGTTTCCCCAAAGTCTGACATGTGATCAGCAAAATCTGATCATTCAATTTTCCCATTAGTGCCCATGTAGGTTTCAAACTGGGATTAACCCAATTAATGAGGTTCCACTGAAAATTGGCCAGAGTCTTTTGGCTGATATCTCTGATAGCATTGTCTTTGTTATTACTAGAATCACTCTTAATATACTCGGATAATCAAAAATGGCTGACATTTCTCCTTTTTGGCTGAAATTGACCTAGAAGATTCTTCTTGTTCAGCTGTGAGGGCAAATGTCTGACATTTTTCCCACTCAAGAATGTTGGGGGAGAGTAGGGCCATAGTAAATGGCCATGTACGCGACTAATGGTAATACCATTGGATAGGGATTTGATGGAATACTTGTTTCCCCTCTTGTAAGTAATGGTGAAGGGATCCTCCCAAATTTATTAAGCTTACCGCTTCTGGGAGTAAGCGGTTATAGAAGTACAGTGCCATATTAGACACTTGGAAAGTAGGTAGGGGATTTGGAGATCATTAGCAGCCTGCCCTTCTTTTGTCACCATTTTTGCTAAATTAAACATTGCCTCAGATTGGAGTTGAATGATGCGCTGAGCCAATCTTCTCATGACTTTTTCAGGTTCCTCAACCCAAGAGGAAATACAACTTTAGCTAAGATGGCAGTTATGCCTGGTTTCTGCCCATACTAAACATGGAATGGGGACATTTTTAGAATCTGGTGATAGCTAATATGGTAAGCCATAAGAGCACTGGGTAGAAATTGGTCCCAGTGAAGAGGATTAGAGGATACCATTTTTCAAAGAATAAAACCAGGGTTCCATTTGATCTCTCCACAGTCCCATTTGTGGAGGGATTATATGGAGTTGAGAGAAGTTTTTGTGTTCTCACAGAAGTGGCCAGATTTTTACTACTTTGGAGGTGAAGTTCTTATTATTATCACAGAGTAGTACTTGGGGGCAGCCATGACGTGTGAAAATGTGTTGATCTAGAATGGTGGAAATTGCTTTAGCCATTTGGGCAGGGAAAGCTACTGCTTCCACCCACTTGGTGAAATGGTAAATAGTTACTATAATAAATTTGTTTACACTAGTAGTCTTTAGAAAGGGACCCACTACATCCAAGTTGATGGTATGGAATGGTTGTTGAGGGGTAGTTCATTGATACTGATATCAAGTCTTTGAACCGGATTGCTTTTTACACATAAGGCAAGCTTCCAAGACATCAACAATAGCTTCCATCATTCCATCCCAATAGTACCGATCCTTAATCCACTCATAGGTTTTATTGGCCCCCCATGACCTAGAGTGGAATGAGCTTCTAGGATAGCAGGTACACGTTCCAACGGCTGAAGGTAGGGTAACCATCTTGTCCCCACCTGCTTATACAACTTTCCGTTCTCCACTTTGGTGATATGGGAGTGTCAAGCTAACATTTTTTATTGGCTCATCCTCATCCTCCCAATCATTGGGGGTCATTAAGAGGTTATGTAACCTCTCTGACTCACTATTGTCCAAGTGAAGGACTGGCAGCTTAGTCAACCCATCAACATTCAAGCGACGAGTTCCAGCACAGTGTTCTATTTTCATGTCATAAGGCTGGAGCTTTAGAGCTAACGTGCTAGCCGGCCAGTAGGGTCCTTCATGTTTTGTAACCACTTTAGGGAAGTGTGGTCAGGAACCACAATAAAGATGGTTCCATATAAAAAGGGGCGGTAGTGTTTCACAGCTAACAAAACGGCAAGGCACTCCTTCTCAGTTACACTATAATTGTGTTCCACTTTTGACAGCATTTTACTGCAATAGGATACTGGATGATCTACACCATTTTCATCTCGTTGGGCTAAGATGACCCCAATGGCATAGTCTGAAGCGTTGGTAAACAGGATAAAAAGGTTTATTGTAGTCCAGGTGTCTTTGGATAGGACGTTGTTATAACATTTGTTTCAACGTCTTGAAAGCGACCTTCTGTTCAGCACCCCAATAAAAAGGGTTGTTCTTAGTCAATAAGCGAATGAGTGGTCCGCTGAGCTGGGCAAATTTGGGGATAAATTGATGGTAACACCCTATCATCCCTAGAAATACCTGAATATCTCGTAGATTCTTATGGTAAGGCATTTTTGAAATCACTTCAACTTTATCTAGCATGGGTTGGATTCCTTTTTGGGAAATGGAGTGTCCCAGGATATCCACTTTCTTTTGGAAAAAGGTACATTTTGAAGGCTTCAACATAATATTTGACTTACATAACCTTTGAAACACCTCTTTCAGATGATCAAGATGTTCGTTGAAAGTACGGGAGAACACTGTGATATCATCAAGATATACAATGACAAAAGTTAACTTCAGGTCCAGCAGAATATGACCCATCGCCTGCTGAAAAGATGCAGGTATTACATAACCCTTGTGATAATTGGGTTGGTTGGAAAAGACCCTCACTACAAATGAGAGCACATTTCTCCTGATCTTCAGGGGAAAGGCCCATTTCCAATAGTCGCTAGGCAAATCCATTGCAGAGAAGAAGTTGGATCCAGAGAGTTTTGGGCCAGGGCTTCGTAAATATGGGGGATGGGATAACTATCTTTTTTGTAATATTATTGAATTTTTGGTAGCCCTAACTATCCGATGACCTCCATTTTTATTTTTAATGAGCAACAGAGGGGAAGGCCAATAGCTTTGTAGAGGTACTAACAACCCCGCATCTAGTAATTGCTGGAGCTCCGTCCTCATTTGCTCTAACTTCCCCTTTGACTTATGGTAGGGGTTTGACCGAATAGGGCGAGCATCACTCACATTGATGAAGTGACACCAGCCTTTCATATGACCATAGTCATGGTCTGATATAAAATATGTCGCTATATTCGTTTAATAAAGTATGAGCTTTTTCCAAATTTGACTGGGGTTAACTCATCCAAAATATGAACATTAGGTAGAGCGCACACCAGATTATCCATAAGCAAGCCCAAATCTGCCATAGAGCCAACAGAGTGGATAAGTTCAATATCTACCACCGGAAGTAGAAAGCCTCTGCCAATCTCCTGGTGTTTTCAAATGATCATGTCTTACTCAGTGAGTTTTTCAAGTAAAAGGATAATAGGCCTCTGGTAAAATGGGTCTAATATCCCAGGCAATACCCTAGGCTCGAAGGGGCTAACGCCCTCAATACTTGTGATATGCAACAAGCAGTGGTCTGAGATTCTGATTGTGATTTTAGTGTCAACCACGCGTTGTTCCCCAAGTTTGATTAATATCTTATCTTCAGCATAAAAAGGGATGCATCCCCTTGCATCCACTGAATTGGGCAATTTCTTAGTGTGGCGTCCTAGGGTGAAGTAAAATAAAGTCATATCTGAGAAAGGGCATCTAATCAGGCAAGAGTATTTGTGCTTGCTAGGTTCTTTGTTAGATAAGAATAATGGGACTTCATAGTTCAGTAATGAGAGGTATCCTTGCTTCATGTTTATTATTACCTCATAATCAATCATAAACTGAGTGCCAATGAATATATCATATGCGTCGTTGTTCAATGCCACAGCAGGGGCTGATAAAATAAGCTTACCAATGCAAATAGGAAGGTAAGATGTTGAGATTTTTTCCATATTCCCAGCCTGCTAGATTACCTGGAATCGCTAAGAAAAAAATCCCTAAAGTGAAGTGAATCAAAAATTTGTTGGCCCAAGTTTTGGAGTAACTATGTTCAGGGGATTTTGGCAATATTCTCCTGGTCATATCCATTAAGGATTAATCTGGATGAATACTTAAGATCTTATTGGGTGGAGTTGCCAACGAAGTAGGGGCATCTGATAGTGATTAACTATCAGGTGTAACGATTGGGATTAGTTGGGCTTCATCACTGACTGATTGGGAATGAATAGCAAGTTGCAAGGTGAGTGATGCTGCCTGCAACTAGAGAATCGATTGGTTGGTACATGACCTGCCTTAATTGGTAATAAGTCCCATCACCTAAGCAGGTCTCTAGCCAAATATGGTTGGTTCACTTGGATCGAGAGGAAAATGTCAAGGACATGTTTTCTGACTCTTTCCATTTTAGGTCTCGAGGATGTCCAATGACAGAATCCTAGCCAGGATGGGGAAGACCATCGCTGTTGAGATGAGGATGGGTGATTCAATGGCAATAGCTGCCGTTTCATTGAAGAGGTGTCAACCAAGGGTTGGACAGCCAGATACCCCACTATATATTTCCTAGGGTTCACTATAATAAAAACAGATAATACAGGAGATAATAACGGATAATAAGAGTTATTTAGTTCTAAGTTATCCATTAGGTATATAGTTAAACTATCATCAGCTTCCATTGTGCTGTTCTGTCTCAAGGATAATATTGCTGAGTGCAATAATTGGAAGACTCTTAGAGATAAGAGTAAAGATCCAAGTGGGGATCTAGAGAAGAAGGAGCCACAATTGGGGATAGCTGCTGACTGTGTGTTGGACTGAAGATACTGTCACCAGGATATCTCAGTGAAGATTGGGTGGACAAGAGTAAGGGAACGAATCCCTAGGAGTGCGACATCACGAGTATTTAATTGGGAATACTGGCTGAGCGTTGGGCTGAAATATAATAATTAATACTCAACTAAGGATAATAGTCTCCATACTATTATTAATTAATAATTCATTCTACTATACAACGCGATAAAGTGCATGAGGAAACTAAATCTGTGCAGTAAAAAGGTTACTAAGGTTGCTTGCTGATTACAATTAAAGTACATTTTTACAGAAGAGTATGCCCCGACATCACAGATATTATTGAGGCCTGCAGTTCCAAATTTTTGCGTGTACACCCAGTCAGGCGCTAGCTTTATCTTTTTGATAAGCTTAGTGGAGATCACATTAACTAAAGAGCCTGTTTCCAGGATAGCCAGTATTTGGACTTTTTGAATAACTTTTTCAATCTTAGTAAGTGTTCCTCCAAAGTTAGGTGACAAAGCTAAAACCTCCTTAAACCAAATGGTGATTGTTAGCTTTTAAAGTCTCAGGGTATTTCTCCAAGATGGATTTCATTAGATCCACCCGCTGAAGTGGTCAAATCAGGTCAGCTACTCATTGGTTATTATTGCTAGCAGTATCAATAGCTCTTGGACACCCTAGAACTTGATGGAGGTATGTTTCCTCAGGTATGGAGGTCTCATCTATTCCTCCAGCATCTAATAATCAGGAACCTCTATTTCAGCAGGGGTTCCCAATATATAATACTAATGTCATTATAAACCCCCTCAGGTTCTTCCCCAAGGGTATTCTCAAAAACTGGCAAAGCCGCGATGGAGGTAGATGAGATGGCCACAGGAGATTGAATAGTTCTCAGGGCACTCATTTACCAGTTTTTCTGGAGGGGAAAACACCGCGTTTTTAGTGGGATTGGGAAGTAGCATGGTATCAACTGTTTTCCTGGTTTCGACTTTACATGAGGGCGTGGCATCCTTTTTGAGTTGCACTGAGGAAACAGGTTTTTCAAGGAGGATAGGTACAGGTGAGTTCACCCTCAACTGTTCAACAAGCGGCAGCTCATCAATAGTGAGAGCCAAAGTTTTCATTTCAGCTTCATTTGTTGTGGCACATACATGAAGTTCAGCCACATCTAACAATGCCTGCTTGAATTTGAGGATGTTCATAAAATAGCGTTTCATTAAGAGGATATGTCTAGTAAGAGAGGGCTGATAATTTAACTCAGATAACAGGGCAGCAATAGCATCGTCAAGGGTGAGCATGTTGGAGGTGGACAACCTTTGCGCAGAGATGTAAAATTGTTCATCAAAGGCAATAAGCGATTCACCCTCATACAAGATAAGGCACATAAAGGTCTGTTTTTCCTAATGTAGGCTCTTCTTTGACCCAAATTCAGCCAAAAGAGCCTCTTTCACCTCTGAACAGGTGTACCCAGGGTTCATGTTAAGTACTATCATCTCTTGTGCTAAGTAACTTAAACAAGGAAGGATATGTCGAAATTTTGCTTGTCTGTGGCACCATCCATAGCAGCTTAGTAAACATATAAAAAGGTAGCAATGGTCCCTTCGCCTGGGATATTTATCTTTAAGAGGGAGTTTTTAAGGGCGCTGCTCAAGCTCCTTAAGGCGGGACAAAGCGCTTTCCAGTTGCTTTTCAAGAGAAACTATTTTTTGATGTAAGGGATCCCCTGTAGTGAGCACCACTTTGTAGGAATCCAGCTTTTTGGGGTGCTTGCTAGTGCTAACGCCGCTGGATCCCACAAAGATTAATAATATAAAAATTTAGCGCTACTAAAAATTGGGTTTTTTATAGTCTTACTAGGAGCGCAGGGGTAATCTAATAGGTAATCCTCTCAATTTTTGACCAAACAGTATCTAAACTGTTTTAGAGGGTGGGGGAAGTCAAGGATAGTTTTAGAATAGCTTAGCGGCTTTCAGATTAGGTAGTATGGTAGGGGCTCCTATCAGATCTCAGGAAAAATGATTTTACTTTTTGGGAAACTGACAGTTGGGGTTTTGGGGCAGCACAAACCCATGTGATTGGGTCTTGAACTTCACCCAATTACTGCTAGCTAAAGTATTTTCATCTTGGGGGACCTTCGCCACCCCTATAAAAGGGGGTGGTCCCCATATAGGTGCGTTGAAGAGCTTGGTGATGGTTGGGGGAGTACCTTTAACTGGTTGCCCCAAAGTTTGACATGTGATAAGCAAAATCTGATCATTCAATTTTCCCATTAGTGCCCATGTAGGTTTTAAACTGGGATTACCCCATTAATGAGGTTCCACTGAAGATTTGGCCAGAGTCTTTTCGGCTGATATCTCTGATAGCATTGTCTTTGTTATTACTAGAATCACTCTTAATATCCTCATATAATCGCAAATGGCTGACATTTCTCCTTTTTGGCTGAAATTGACCTAAAACATTCTTCTTGTTCAGCTGTGAGGGCAAATGTCTAACAGATGCTTTTTTCCTTACTTTTTTTTAGTACTAGATGGTTGCTTTATTCCTTACTGCCCGTGTAGTCTCATACTTCTTCGCATATATTTACTCATCTAATAAATAGGAGTCTGAGAAACTTTTTTAGATATATTTATATCACAATAAATGCCAAATACTAAATATAATCTAAACTTGCAACAAAGCTGTTTGTGATATGTGTATTTGCCAAAGGCTAATAATCATCAAAATGCTAAAAATGGCTTGAGAAGTTAAAAAGCAGAACCCTGAGGGCTGGATGACAATAAACTTTATTTAAAGAATTTTAGGCCTATTGCGACCCATAAAAGCTAAAATAGAAAACCAAGCTGGGGAATTTTCTTGGATTTTGGGGAAGATTTAACAAAACTATCAGGGTAATATTATGTGCATAAGAGGGAAAACACCCCAGAAGGGTTTTAGTGTTTTTTTGGCCATATGATTAGAAATTGCAATGCATTAAGTTATTAATGTAACTGAGAATTCTAACATTACAAAATCAAAGCAAGGCTTTGTCTAGCTTCAATAATGTAATTGCTCTATCAAGCCACACTAATTTTAATAACACAAATAAGCAAAGCTACTCATGACATCACCTCTTTTTATGATGGAAGCATAAACAGGAAGAGTTGGATTAGGGCACTGCGGTACAATGGTAGATGGGCGCGGCATACTGAATGGTAGGGTTGCAAATGAGGACATATGAAGAGAAGATAGGCGTAGGGGAACTTCAGTTCCAACGCTAAGCAGGGGCTTTGGGAACAACAAAAGGCAAGTTCAGTGTGCATAATAGATGCAGGTGAAGTGGAGATGGCTGAAGGAAGGGAACGTGATAGGGTAGTGGCGTTGATAAATGTTAGGCATTACATATATAAAGTATTGGACGTGGATGTTACCTTATAAGCATGCAGACATTCATATGGGTATGTAGTGGGGAGGTGAAACATAAAATCTTGATTTTATGTAATGGGCCAAAACCCACTACAACAGCCAAATACTGAAATAAGCTCTACAAGATAAAAAGCCCATCTTTTCTTTATAGTTAATATCAAATTTAGTAATTTTGATTTTATTCAAACAGCATAATTCGATAATCAACACCAAGCAAGATAAGTATGAACAATAAGGTAAAGAGCTGGGAGAATGCAGTAAAGGGCAGCGGACCTGGACCTGCACCACCCAAAGGTACCAAGCGCACAGGTACAAACAAAAATCTAAGCAAAAATAAAAAACCTGAGGTTGTGCATCCCACAGGTTTCATCAATTTCTTAGTAAAATATTGCAGCTATTTGGAAGTATCCCAATTTCAACCACTGTTGTTGGTGGAACACAGGATACAAGTTTTCCTGGGCGTAGAAACACCAACAATGTGGGAAAAGTTCGGTGAAGCCCAACAAAAATTTATCACATGCAGTGTACCTAACAACCCATACTATCCGCAGAGGTTGGGTAGACCTTGGGTTCAAAACTGCGGAAGAAGTGAACAAAGCAGTGAAGGTCAGAGTGGTACTCGAACTTCCTGACAGACAGCAATTGGTCCCGACTAAATGCACCCATTGGACAGAATCCAAAGACATTTTCATCATTTTTGACTTTCTTCTGACTACACTGGCGCGCACAGTAGTCAAAAGACATCTCCTAGAAGGCTTGGAAGCCTACAGAGAAATTAAACAATTAAAAGGAAACGATTCCAGCTGATGCCAACCCTTAGTACGGGGAAGGCAATAGCAATAATTTCACCAAACCAGGATGTATTAGATTATATTGCAAAAATCCCCCACATTGCATCCTTCACAATTGATGGGAAAAATCCCAGCTGTTCCGTGCAACAATGGAAAGCGTACCCCCATCTTCAACCACTGCCAGGCCTTTGGGCACAAGATTAATGCTTGCCCCATCAAAGAATGACTGAGAAAAATGGAATTCTGTGAGGAGGAAATGGGCGAAGATGACTCAAGGTACGCCAAAATCACAGATACTACACAAGCCTTCAACCGGGGAGAACATGGACAATATAAAATAATTTGCCCAATTTCCCCAAAATAATGAGAAATGACCAAACAAGCTCACAAGCTGGCCGCGGCCAAGGCAAAGGCTTCAGCAGAATCAACCATATTGCCGGAGCAGATCCAGGAAGACATGGTGGAATCTGAGTCTATAAACCAATAAGATCCTGTGGAAAACCATACGCCCAATCCAACCAGTTCAAATTCACTGGAACCCGATTCAGAAATGAATGCAGCAAAATTGGGGTTCAGTGCACCCCCAGAAAATGTGGAATTTAATCCAATCAGGAAGGAAAATCAATAATGGAATGTGCAAGAAAATAATATGGCCAATAAAAATCCACAAGTGTACTGCAATAACGTTTTGAAACCAAACAAGGCAAGAGAGGAGCATAAACTGTGGTGATGAAAGGGGCAGAATACACCTCAACTTCTACTCATGGTTATGCTCTCTGCAGCAGAGGTGCAGTGGAGAGCAATGTGAGCGAGGGAGTAAGGCTGGGAGGCCCTGCTAACCACTCCTGAGGCGCATTGGGCATCTCAGTAGAGATAGGGATGCTGAACATAGCGGGACTCAAGGCCTTAACATCCCAGGCCAAGAAGTTGAGTCTTCTACAAAACCTACCTGTGGATATCCTGGTGGTGCAGGAAACCCACTGTCCACAGGGAGAGGAGGAGGCATAGGAAAAAATGCTCCTTCCAACAATGTTGTTTTGGTCGCTCCACTGTAGAGTGATAGTATGCACAAACCAAAACTTTAAATTTAATGATAAAAATTTGTTCCCAGATGGCTGCATACTCACCATGACATTTTCATCCACACCAAAGTGCACACAATCGCCAGTATGTATGCCCCAAATGGTGCACAGGACCAAAGAGAATTTCGCACAGCCCTAACACAATAAATCTACCAGAAAACACTTTTGTCATGGGAGACATGAACTTCTGGATTAACCCAGATATGGACCAATGGCCATACACAACGGAGATACCACAAGGGCAAATGGAACTTCGAGTACTAAAGGCCACCCTGGAAATATATGATCCACTGCCAAAAAGGCAATCCCTGCTACAAAACATGACACGCCCACATGTACACAATGGTACACTTGTCTCTATGTTGAGGATAGACCTAATACTCGCATTAATAGTAAATTTTTCACCAAATTCAAAAATTTAAAACTACAAAAATCAAATTTTCTGAACATCAGCTTGTTTTGGTGTCTTACAAACTGGTGGAACCAAGCACCCTTGCACCCAGATGGTGAAAAATACGCCCAGAAAGTTTAGCCAGCTTGAAATTTCAATCCTGGATGGAGGAAATATCTTCAACAGGGGATTTTCAAACACTTTTTTGCTTGGACCCACTAACCACCTGGGAAAACTTTAAAAAATCAACAACTCAACAAATTAAACATACATCATCTAGAAGACACAGGGCAGTTTTAGCTATTATCAAACACACATTGGCTGAAATTGACCATCTAGAAAACAATGTACCAAGAATGGGATACAGCCACGGATGGGGGCGCAAATGGGCAGAGGTTTCTGCTCAGCTAAACACTCTGATCCGCGAACACCAACACCGAGTTGGAGTCCAATATAAAGGCAAAAACATAATGAAACGGACAAACTTGTTTAAACTACTTAATCTGATGATTCCAGGCCAGGAAAAATACAATAGCTTGTACACAGGTACGTCAACCAGACAAATCCATAGCAGTTCACCTGAAGAAGTCATGACCAAATTGTACAGGTTTACAAAAAATTGTATAAATCTGAGCCAGTCAAAACAGAAAAAAATTGAAAAATTCCTTAGAATCGTACATATCAATACTGAAATTTTAAACAACAATTTAATTAACCTAATATCATGTGAGGAATTATGGGAAGTAGTACGCGGTGCACCAAGAGGGAAATGTCCTGGACCTGATGGGATTCCCTATGAATTTTATATAAAATATTTGACTAACATCTTTAATATTCTTCTAGCTTCAATGAACAAGTGTATTATGGAAACATGCTTACTACCTGGAGGCAAAGAAGCATACACGGTCACTTTATTCTAGAAAGTAGACAGATTAGACCTATCTAACTTGCGCCCAATTTCCCTAACCAATACAGATGCAAAAATTTTCACAAAAATTATGGCTAAACAACTAGGAGAAATTGCAACTGATGCAATATCCCCATCACAATATGGATTTGTCCCAAGAAGATCCATATGGGATAACATCCACACAGTTGCAAATGTCTGCCAGTCCAAAACCTCTGGAGCACTTGTCTTTTTAGACCAACAAAAGGCATATGACAGGGTAAACTGGACCTATCTTAGAGCCTGCCTTCAAAAATTCAAGCTTCCAAATAGATTCATAAACTGGGTAATGTTGTTTACAGAGTCTGCAACCATCGCTGTGTGGGAGCAGGCATCTTAACCAACCCAGTTATCCCACAGAGAGGACTAAAACAAGGAGACCCCTTAAGCCCTCTACTCTACAATTTTAGCCTAGACCCCCTAATCCGAAATACAAACACTCTGCTCAAAGGAATCAACGTCAAGAGCCAACCACCAGTCAAAATGATGGCCTTCGCTGATTATTGTGTGGTGGCATATCCAACAATCAAGACGCTTGCAAAATTGAGAAGATTATAAAAAACTATTCAGCCATAAGTAACGCATCACTTAACACTGAGAAAACGGAAATTATACTCCTGGGAAAATATCAGACCCAGTAGATGCCATCTACACAGGGCCAACAAGCTAGTACAACATCAAGACTCCTGACCAGACATAGGAGGCGAAAATTAGCAATGACCTCACTAAAACTTCCATTCATCACCAAGCCAACAGCTGGCCCTGTTCGTCACTTGGGAGTATGGTTGGAAGCAGGAGGATACGCTAACTCCATTATGGAAAGTCAATTATTAGACAAAATAACAAAACGCATTGCCTCCTTACATGGATACCAAACAGGTCTAACATGAAGGGCCACGGTAGCCAACTCGATGATTCTATAAATCATATGGTTCATGGCCCATGCAATCGCTTTCTCACCATTTTTTTAACACAGTCCACGCCCTATTACAAGGATGGCTATGGTCCAACCACAACCCCCCTGTACGCCTTGAAACCCCATATGGCTCTAGAAGGAATGGAGGCATGGGGCTTACTAATTACTTAGAGCAAGCAACCCATATACTGGGTTCCTGGATAGCTCAGGTGACTAGCCCAGATCTTCCAGATATACACTGGTCCATAACAGCAAGATATAACTTCACACGAGCACTACAATTAAGAAGCCCAGATCACCTGAACGCATAAATCAAATACCTGGCATCCCATCCTACAGCTGCAGGACCACATGGCACTCCTGTACACTTCAAATGAATATTCCTAGCCATTAGAAGAGCGACATGGCAGATTCCCATAAATGATCAAACCAGTCACCGAGGACACCCAAGGCTAACTCACAGACAGGAGATCAATTATCAAATAGTCACAGAAAATATAATAAGCAAAAGCCCAAATACCATAGCCAGGATAGATTACCTGGACCATATGGACATACCCTACAACCTGGAGACCCAAAGAAGAGTATGGAGATGCACACATCACCCTCTACTTCAACCCAGGATAAGAGCACATGTATGGAGGTGTATGAGGAGAGTATACCAAACAGCTGAACGGTCAAATGCTAATCATACCTCATGTGCAATATGTTCTCAGTATGGAAGCCTAGCCCATTGTTTAGAAAAATGCCCAACATTAGTGGCTGTATGGAAAGAGGCCATGCGCCTTTTCCGCCAAGAAAACGGACATCCATTCAGCCTAGTAAAGAACAGGTTTGCTATAAAAATGGACTCTCCTATCCACCCATCTCTCAGGGCGCTAATAGTAGCAATAGCACTATGGACGATACATACAATGGTACTGGAATCGTTCACAGGAGCAGCGCCAACAATCCAAGAAGCCATTCATCGCTTCCACAGCCATATATTGGAACATTTCCAAGCATGGCTGTTTGGACATAGGACCCTCCATAACAGAAGGACAATCAACACATGGTTCCACATATGTTTCCTAAAAGTTAATCCTATCCTTCACACATGCTGCATCCAAGAATAAGCCAGCATAACTCCCCTTCCCTACCGTCCTAATCTTGGTGATCCTGAAGACGACATAAGGGGCTTTGAACCCTCTGGTGTCTTTTTTGTCATATTTTATTAATTTCTCACTTTATCAGAAGTGCTTGTTACCCTGGTTGACCTTCCCCGAATAAATAAGAAGATAAAAAGCTTAACACTGATGTATATATAGCAATAAAGTTTATTTGAAGCAAAATTGCGCCACAATTTGTGGCCAAAAACTATTAGAAATGAAGATGTGTGCCATGATTCTGATATGACTGGTCAATAAGCCCTAAGTAGTTTCAGTGGAATGGGTGGGATTGACTGAACCAAGGAGTATGATACTATTGATTAGAGCGCCTCAACATGAGGTGATAGGGTGATACTGAGCCTCAAATGAATATTTATTGGATTGCCTCCAAATAAGGTGATAATGTGATGTCAATGTATGACAAATAATGAGTAGATCGCCTCAAACTAAGGCGATCATGAATTTAATAAATGCCAGATTCTGCTGGAACCAATGAGAAAATGGAGATAACGAATAGTCTAAGCGGAAGGGTCAATATCAAATTAAGTTGCTGATATAAGTGAGAAGAGAAGATTGAAAGAGAAGGATTGTAATTAATAAAGAGAGAGCGGAGCAGCGAGTATCTGATGTTAATATAAAATTAAAATAAAGAATTGTCATTGGGGCAATTGCTCCATATTATTGAATTTAAATTTTTAAGTATGTTCTGATGACTGGCAATCTCCATCTTATCCATCCTATTGCTCAGTGGGATTGACTCTGTGCTAAAACCCTTTGGCGTATCTGAAAACTTTTGCCAAAACTATAACAGTGGCGTTACTACAGGGGGCCCATTGATCAACCATAAAAATTAAAATAAATAAAGAACTCCAGGCGTTGGCTATGTTGCATAGGGTCTGCACTGACTGGGAATCTTTCTGGTACACTGTGCCAACCAAGTATGTGGAAATTAAACTTGTCTAGGATGCTGTGCACAAAAACAAAATGATCTTCTGCAGGAGGTTTGTATTGATAAGATGACTCTGTTTGATCACAATGGGAATATCCATGGATTCTTTAAATGATTTGAGTTTGCAGCGGAAGAAGTATCATATCAGCATATAGCAAAACTATTAATATCCGCCTTGGATGTTTGAAGTGCGATCAAGTCACCTGCCACCTTCCAAACAGTTCTGTTACATACCAAGAAGTGAATGATACAGTGTTGCGGTTGTTTGGGGGTACTGTGAAGATGTTGCAGTGGAAGGCTGAATTTTTGACCATTGGGTCTCAACATAATGAGATCCTCACTGCTTTCACTGACCAATTTATGGTGGAAGCCCATGTGTTGATTGTGGCGGGAATTCTATTTAAATCTGACGTGTGCATTGCAATGACCTTGGCGGTAAAGCTGTATTGTGAGCTTTACAATGTCATGACTCCAATTTTGGAGGATGACGTAACCCTGCTCAAGGTTAAACAGTTTTTGCATCAACTATCTGCTACCTTTCCTCTATCAATTCAGAATGGAAACATTCCAAAGTCATCGATGGACCTTCTTATTTGATGGAATTCTCCCGTCCTGTTCAGGTATTGTCTAGTAACCCCTGGCCTTATTGTTATGACCATCGCCCTCATCCAAGTTACCCTCAGCCATTCAATTTCTGCCACAGACCTGCTTATGATATTTTTCATCAGCCCAAATACTGACCTAGCCCTAATTAAGCCAATTGTCCACAGTATAATCATTGGCCTGGCCCATCGTACAAAAACCAAGGGCATGAACAACAGGGGTAAAATTTAAGAATGCAGTCACCCTGGGCATCTTGCACAAAGTTGCACCAATAATCAGGTTCATTACGTACCATAGGACAAGTACTTCCAGGGAAAAGTCAGAGCGGAATAAAGATGGGACTTTATACCTCTGCTATCACAAAACCAAACATCCATCAGAACCTATCAAAGTATATACAGCGGAAGTTCCCCAGTACAATGATGTATTCCAATATCATCAGCTGGTTGTAAGAGTGAATCTACTAACATGACCACCAGCCAAGGACATGGCAGAAGAGGGTCCCAAAGCAACTGAAGCCTTACACTTGTCAAATGCTTGAACAAAGTACTCCATATGAGCTGAAACTGTCTTCAGATGCACCTCCCTGAGAGGAGTAGGAGTCTCCCTCCCAATGGATGTTATTGCCAAAGAGTATCCTAAAGTCAGTGAGGGTATTGTGTGCTTCCTTTGAAAAAGCGATCCTTTGAATGTCCATTTATTAAGCAGTCAGCATTCATCCTACTCTGAGTGTATCTACTGTGACATTTTTGTAGCAAAAACCCAAATCAACGCTATAATAGATACAGGAGCTTAAATTAACATATTTTCTGCTATGTTGGTGGCGAAGTTGACATTAAAACATGATGTGGAACACTGGCTGGTATATGGGACTGCTGGAGTGGAAAGCACGGTCTCTGATGGAGCGCACAGTGCGCTACCTTTGCAGTTTAGGCCAATTGTCATTTTAACCCTGGAAATAGTGTTGCCAAATAATTACGTCCTGTTAATTGGAACCACTCTTATGCGAAACTTTGGTGCTATCAACGACATGATGGAGGAGACGTTCGAAATTTTAGGCAGCGGATCTCAATTTACTTTACCTCTAGCGGAGTTCCAAAAGGTCTTGTGCACATAGGCATGTCAACCTTGCCTATAGTGCTGGGATGATTCCAGTGCGCTATCATTGATTTAAAAAGAGTTCCCTAGCCCTTCTCCACCAGTTATATGCATATTAAGGGTATCCTCTCAGAGCTTTTGGGCCTGTATCTATCCCCTCAAGCCACCCTTGTGTAGTAAACACCGAGTTAGAGGTGGAAGTACCAGACAGACTATATGAGGAAGTCATTGGGCATCATCAGCAATTGTGGCTGGAGCACCATGTGCCCCAGGAATTATACTACTGGGACATGGGAAGATCAAGGTTTTGTTAGCGAATATACAGAATGAACCAATGCAAATCTGCTGGCATCGAGTAGTGGCATATTTACGCTTGACCCCTGTTGAAAAGATCCTTAAGGTTCATGAGTTTGGGTTGCTGGATGAATTTGGTCTGCCCGTTGAACTTCAGGCCAGAGTAATGGTGGTGGTACCATGCAAAAATTTAATGGGTTTATTGGAAGATTATAAGGATCAAGCGATAGCTTTATTTCAATAATAAAAGGAGATCTTTGCTGTTGACAACCACGATTTAAGGTTCGCACAGGGGTGCTCTATTAATTGGACACTGGAGATCATCCTACCATAAGGTCTAAGCCAATCCGCCAATCTAGGGCAGCTGAAGAAGTAGTTACCAAGGAGATCAAAAAGCTGCTGGAGCAATGGATTCTCAAACTGTCAAATAGTCCATGGGCTTTGCCCATTCTTATTGTAAAAAGGAGACGATATTAACTGGGTGGTAATAGACTACAGCACAAAAGTATCATCAAGAAGGACTTTTATCCCTTGCCGCAGATTTATAATGCCCTAGATTTTTTGGGAGGAGCTTGCTACTTAACAGCAATGGAGTTAATATTGAGCTATTAGCAGATTGAATTACTCACGGCAGAACAGGAGAAATGCGCCATTATCACATCCAAAGGGCTCACAACCGACACATATGCCTCAAGGGCTGTTTAACGCCACTGCTACATTCCAACAATCTATGGACACCATTCTTGGCGACCTGAAGCTGTTGTGCATTCTTGTGTACCTCGATGATATCAATGCCTTTTTCGTATATTCTCTGAGCATCTTACCCATCTAGAGGAGGTCTTACAACGGATTGCTAGGGCCAACATCAAGATCAAACCCTGTAAATGATGCTTCTTCAAAGACCAGCTGGAGTACCTAAGGGCTTTAGTAGATGCAAAGGGGCTTAAACCTTAAGCGGCCAAGGTGGAAGCTATTAAGAAAATGACTCCACCAAGAAGCAAGCGCGATGTACAGGTATTTTTTGTGGATGGTCAGCTATTATAGACGCTTCATTCTCAACTTCAGCTGTATTGAAGGACCGCTGTTTATGGTACTTAAAAAGAATGCCACATTTGAATAGATGGAACGTCGCCAATACACCTTTATTACACTTTGGATGGAATTAATCAGTGTGCCAGTGCTTTAATATCCAAATTTTGATATAAAGTTTATTGTTCAGACGGATGCATCTCTTTCCGCCGTAAGGACATTCCTATCTCAGCAAGACAATGAGAGGAAGGAAACCCAGTTGAAAACTTCAGTACTAGCTTGAACTGTCATGAACGCAATTAAACCATGAGTGAGTGGGAGTGCTTAGCGGTGATATATGCTTAAAGAAAATCAGGTCTTTTTTCATGAGGTGAAATTTAAAGTTTTTAATGGATCATGCCTCGTTATGCTGGTTGCATAATCTCAGAGAGCCTGAAGGGCGTCTATCCCTATGGACTCTCAAACTACAGGCTTGCGATTTTATGATCCTTCATCAACCTGGAGCTAAACACCAAAATGAAGATTGCTCACTGATATTGCCAATTATTGCAGTTACGGTGGATCTGAGTGACATAATGTATGATAAAATGCTTAGTGGGAAATATGATGATGAACCACCTTAAGTCATCAAGGTATTAGACGGAATAAGGGCAACACATTCCAGAAGAATGCGAATTGTACAAGCAGATAGGGGACACTACTATGAATATCACAAGGCCTTCCACTGACCATATATTATCATGAGTGCACACTGAGCAGTTGGACATGGTGGAGTATGAAAGACCTGGATTTGTTGCGACCTTAGTACTACTAGGAAATCATGCAGTTTTATGTGCACAAAATGATTTCCTGCTGCCCCCAGTGCCAAGCAGAGAAGCCATTCTGCCAAAAGTTTCTCATAACAGTTAGTGAAACCTCATTTTGCTTAGTATATGTCTATCGATTTTGTGAGGCTCCTGCCAACTGGAGCAAACCAGTCCAAGTATATTCTAGTGGCGATTGACCACTTGATCAGGTGGTTTGAGGCATAGGCCATAAAAGATTTGGGAGCGGTCATGGTGGCTAAGTTTGTAATGGAGTGTATAATTTAGCAACATGGCTTTCCCCAGTTCATCTTTATTGACAATGGGACCAACTTCACCTCTCACATTTTACCTCAAGCTCAATAAACTGATGGCTATCTGCGGGTTTCTAATGACCCCATATCACCCTGAATCCAATGGTATGGTCAAACGAGTCAATGGGACACTGGTGAATATACTCCGGAAGCTGGTAACTGATAGACCCTCTGATTGGAGTACCCTCCTTTCCACCGCCATCTTCACCTAAACATCAGCTATCACTCTGAAACAGGGAAGAGTATTTCCAGTTACTTTATGGATGGCACCTAGATCTACCTGCCCTCCTCTATGCCTGTGTGGAAGATACTGGCAGAATGGATTTTCAACGCTACTTAAACACCCTAACGAATACACTGATTAAGCTGCAAACCAAAGTGTACTCATTCAGCTTAACCAAGAAGATAAAGAATTTAGTTGCCTATCAGGTATGGTGAATCAGATTAGCTCAATATAAAGATGAACGTGGTTCTATCCATGACCAACACAGCTTGGGTGAAAGCACAAATTGGCCAGCATCTGGATTGTTCCGTTCAAAATAATTGAGAAAACAGGTGAAGATGCTTATACTATCAAGGACCCTGTGAGTAGTCAGATTATTTACCAAGCACATATAAAGTTCCTCCAGGCGTATAAACAATAGGAACTTATTGTCCAGTCAAAGGGGGAGGGTAATGTCGAGTATCTGATTATTGGAATTTCGTGAGAAATTATGATAAGCAGGATCTATGAAGGCTACAAAATTATTAGTTCCGTGGCTCTAGCAAAGATTAACACAATTGCAACAAAGTTTATTAGTACCATATGCATTAGTTGATTCCAATCAGAAATACAGAATCCTGTATGAAAACAGACCAAAATTAGGCTATGTGAGACAAGAATTGAGGTACTTTATTAATTAAAAATCAGAGATATTTATAGGGTAAATTTAGCGGTTCTTCGTGAGAATTTCTGTTATTCACCTGAGGTTAAAATCTTTCCTAACAGACGACTGATATTGCTGATTATCATTGTTATTAATATTTGTGATGGTCAGATCTGATAGAGCTCTTATTAGATGCGATCCTCCGTCTTAGTGAGGGCTTAGCCCCTTTGAATGCTTGGTCATTTTGGATTTCTTGGTCATCTTAGATTGCTGAGCTTCTTCGGATTGCTTAGCCTCATCCATAGTAGGAGGCTGATAACTCCAAATGGTCTTTCTTTGGTTGAATTGAGTTTAAGAAATACCCATTGTGGATTTTACAATTTCATTAGACCAAGATTTTAGATCTCAATCTTGAGAAATTCCGGTCATCTTAGTTGTATCTCCAACACTTATATGACTGGATGATAAGCTCTAAGTAGTTTTGGAAGAATGGGTGATATTGGCCGAACTGAGTAGTATGATACTATTGATGAGAGTGTCTTGACATGAGGCGATAGGGTAATACCAAGCCTTAAACAAATATTTAGTGGATAGCCTCCAAATCAGGCAATACGGTGATGTCACCATATGCCAAATAATGAATAGATCGCCTCAAACTAAGGAGATCATGCAATTAATAGATAATAGACTTTGGTGGAACAAATGAGAATATGGTGTGAATTTATAGTCTAAGCAGAAGGTTCAGTATCAACCAAAGTCGCTGATATAAGTGAGATGAGAAGATTGAAAAAGAAGGATTGTTATTAGGAAAGAGAGAGTGGAGCAGAAGGAATCAGCTAAAAAATTATATTAAATAAGTAGTGTGGTTGAAGCTAATTGCTTCATATTTATTAAAATTCTTAAGTTTTCTTGAGGACCAACAATCTCCATATTGTCCATCTGTTGCTAGGTGGGATCAAAACTTTGAAAAAATTACGGCACATTTAAATATTATTGCATAAATCTTAACAGTGTGCTCACTACATGGGGCTTATTAATCAACTACCAGAATATAAAAATTTTCCAGTTGCCAGCCATGTCACATCATTCCTGCATTGAAGGGATGCTTTTATGGTACACTGAGACAGAAAATTATGAAAAACTTAAACTTGCTTTAGACGTGGTGCTTAAGAAGCAGGATGAGCTCTTTCAGGAGCAAAATGACGTAATAAACCAGCTTGACAACATGTTCAGTCAAATGTGGGTTCTTAGACAACAAAAAAGGCAACTCGCTAATTGCCTGGACAACACTACTGAATGACTACACTGTTCAGAGCAGAAGCTTAACAAAACCTCCTACCATCAGCGCCCTCAATGGGGAGTTGGAAAACTACAATGGCCCGCTCAGGAAGAATTATATAATGATGAACATGAGGCTGTGTACCCAGTTGAGGAGCTTTTCCCCAACACCGCAGTAAGAATGAGCTAAACTACCTTTGATGGCAGCCTCAGAGATGATCTGTCTCAATGAACCAATATTTCCAGGTGATGGCTGTCATTCCCCTAAAGGGATTCAAGCTACCCCTGAAGCATTGGACAAGCCGTATGCCGCTGGCCCTATTGAACCAGCACCTTGATGAGAAACGCCTATGGGTCATGACCAATTCCTCAGTACGCTCCAAAAGCATAAAGTTACAAGCAGGAGGAGGTTTATATCAATAAGCTGCCTCCATTTGACCAAGATGGGGTTATTCACAGTTCTTTAAATGATTCAAGTTTGCGGCAGAAGGAGCCTTGGATTGGCGCAAGGCTAAATTGTTGATATCCGCCTTAAATATTAGAAGTTCCGACCAAGTCACTTGCTAACTTCCAAGCAGTTTCAGTACATATCAATAAGTGAAGAATAATATGCTGCGGCTGCTTAGAGGTACCACAAAGATGTCACATCAGAAGGCTGAGTTCTTGATCATTTGGTTCCAGTGTAAAGAGACCCTTGCTGCATTTGATGAACGATTTACTGTGGAAACTGTGTCATCAGGGTGAGGATATTATCTGAATCCGATGTGGGCATTGAAATGACTTCCGCAGTGAAGCTATACCACAAACTTTACACTTTTATGGCTCTGGTTTTGGATGACTAAGTACCCCTGCTCAAAATTTGTTCTATTTTTGAGGCATCTATCTACTACCTTTTTACAACAATACAAATTTGAATCATACTTCAGCCATTGCCGGACCTGCTTATTTGGGGGAATTCGCTCGCCCTGTTCAAATTCTGCTTAGTAACCCCCAGCCTTATTAGAATTATGTGCCTCGCCCTCATACAATTTACCCCCCAGGTGTTAAGCTCCCTCTCCAGACCTGCTTATGACAATCACTAACCGCCAAATTTTTGACCTGGGCCTGCTTACACCAATTGTCAGCAGTCAAACTATTAGCATAGGCCAGTTTACTCCAGTTGCCAACTGTCAAAATATCAGCCAGGCTCTCTTATGATAACCAGGGATTCAGCCCTACAGGGTAAGCTGTTTTAGTTGTGGTCTCATTGAGCACTTAGCTCAGAGCTGTGCAAACGCCATGTTCATTACATATAGCAGGATCAGTACTTTCAAGGAATGATGGAAAAGAGTAGAGACGGGACTCTCTACCTCCACTATCCCAACTCAAACGTCCCACCTGAATCTATCAGAGTATATTCAGTGGAAGTCCCTCATAATGAGGACGAGTTTTTTACCAGCAGATAGTCAGAAGGCTAAATGTACTGACATGGGTGCAAGCCAAGGCCACAGCGGAAGAAGGATCTCAGGAGCAACTAAATCCATACACATGTCAAAGTTTTGACTAAGTTTCTGCAGACGTGCCAGACCCATCCTCATATGCACCTTCCCTGAAAGAAGTAAATGTCACATATAGTGACATATATCCTGGAATTAACTGCCCTTCTAAAGCCAAGTCTAACAAGCCTTTGGGGAAAAGACCAGAAATCCTAAGGGTCACCAATGACCTATCTAAGGTTATTAACAAAAAATGGGTTTTGGCTTTGCCAGCCAGGGTTGAGTCAAAAGGCTTATTTGAAACAAAAATCCAGGCGGGAATCGAACTTAAAACTCAGAAAATCACAAGATATGAGGTTATGAAATTTGGTCAAATTTGAAAAATTTTGATTTTGTTGAAGAACGACAAATTACAGCTCATATCAGGTTCAAGATAACCACTGGAATCTTCGTGAAGCAACTCCATGAAAATTAAGTCCCAAGATGAGAAAGGCTTTGCTTTTCTCAAATATTCTGATCCCCCTATTAAAGTCTAGAAATTTTGGGCCATTTTCCTGTATAATTTTTGTTTTCTCCAACAAAAAATATACCTCTCTGAAAATCTGTGATGGCTGGAGTTTGTTTTCCGCTCTGGTTTTCACCCCCGCTGTATGTGAGCCCTCCACCACTCCGCCACCTATGCCACCAGCATCTTCTCCTCCTATTTTTCTGGCCTTTGCCTTGGATCTTACGCCACCCTTCCCAGCTCCTAGGCTCTTGTCCCTGATGGTTGTGGCCAGTTTGGTGTGAGTTTTGCTCCAAATATTTATATAGAAACACAATAATGACCGATTAAGACTTCTCTTTGTTTTGTTGGGTCATTTGGAATTGTTTTAATACCTTTGGCCTGTGTCTTTCCCTCCAGCGACCTCATGCGCTCCAGTTTCCCTGACATTATCTGAGAAAAGCCTGGAATTTTTTGTGAGTTTCTTTCTAATGTTGGGTGGCTAGAGTTAGTCCAATCTTCTCAGAGTTGTCACCCGTTGAAGAGGTCCACTGGGCTGGTACTTTTGTATCCCTTCTGGCCTTGGTTGTAACCTTCCAAAAAGGGTGTGCTGATGGTGTTGAGCGGCTCCCCTCACTCAAGAAGTTCATAAAGTGTGCAGTACCAGCCACTACCAGTCTCACTATCCACTTTTCACGTGATTCCAAATTTTTATATGAGAACTTTAACACGTTGTCCAGCTTTAGGGCCCTCCAGAAGTCTCAAGGCAAGTTTTAGCTCACATCCTCCTCCTCCAGCTGATGCTTCATGAGATTTCAGATGGAGCTCACTAATGGTTACTCTCCATGGGTGATAATAATAGATCCCTCCTGGAATCTCTCCCTGCGTTGGAAACCTTTGTCAAGCCACGCAATTATCCCCTTGATACCTTTGAGGATTATAACTCCTTTGTACACTTGTCCCAATGAGACCTCACTATTGCTCATACTTGCGCCTGTTTCAAGAGCAAGTATCAAGGTTGGAATCTCTTGAACAGTTGAGAATGGCCCTTCCCCGCAAGTTCCTAGATAATACTGGTGCTGCCCTTGGCATATGGGATAACCCTCCCCCTCCTTATCTAGGACATGCTTCATCCTTACATCCCTGTTGTCTATCAGCCTCTGTTCCACCAAGCCTAATTGTACCACTATACTCAGATCCTAGAACTTTATGACTCCATCACTGTGGGGCACCAACACGTTTCTGATCTAGTGGTGACATATCCAGCTGTGACACTGGCCGTTATGGACACATTCAACCTGATTCTATAATGACCTACTTCCGTACTCTCCAAGTATCACTTGGAACCAGCAGTGAGATTTCTGGAAGGTGAGACAGAAACCTCCATCATAGGTGGGGGTCCCCTCACTACTGGACCTGCACCGCCGTGCTCCATGGAGTACCCCTCACTTTTGTCCTCAAAAATAGAGGAGGTTAGTAAGTCTAACCCACTTGATTCAGAGCATTCACTTCCTCCAGGGCACATACCTGTCGTTGCCATTTTGGAAACTATGTTTTTTGTCCAATCTATCAGCCCAGTTGGCCCAGTTGAACAACTCTTTCCTACCACTCCAGAGTCACCTCTTGTGGCGGACTCCATCCAGAAACAAGTAGAGTTCCATGAGAGGATGATTGGAGAAGAGATAGCCGTGGCTGACCCCACCAAAAGCTTGGCTGTCCTGAATGGTGTAGCCTTATGTGATAAAGATCTTCCTCCCGCCAAACATAGAGCATTAAGCTACCCCACACCATTTAAGTCCCGTGGACAATTTTATGGCAATGTGAAGTCATATGGGGAAAATTTCTCATGGGATACTTCAAATTATACGCCGTTCTCTAGGCTTGGAGTCATCCTACAATCCCTTGGCTTTAAGGGAAATAAACCCACCTCTGTAAATTTATTGTTCATGGCTACTTTTTCTTCTGCAGGGAAGTGCTTTCAAGCACTCACTTTGGTGGACACTGGTGCAACTGAAAACTTCATCCTCCAAGAGTTGGCAGAGGCCCTGGAGCTGCCCCTGGGAGTTAAACAGTTTGTGAAGGGTGGTGCATCTCAAACCATTCCAAGTTATCATGTGTTAACACTTGTTCCTTTCATTGCAGGCGATGGTTACTTTGTTGAGAGCTTCTCCTTGATAAAAAACCTCCTATACCTTGTTATTTTAGGGGTTGGCTGGTGGAACCGCTTTGACTTCGCCACTAACCTCCTAGACTCTACCATGCATGCACAATTTCCTGGTGGAGTCACGGTTACCATCCCTTGCTTAGATGAGAGCGCCGTGGTGCTCCCCAGAAGGTGGGGCCCCTCTTCTAAGGTGGGCCTAGCCTCTATTCAACCTACTGACGCCCTGACCCCAACAATTACTCTGCCAGAATGCATCCGTGGATATGCTGATCGGTTTGATCCCACAAAGGCCCGCCCACTCCCTGATCACACCAAGTTTGACTTTGAGTTTAAGTTGCCATGAATCTCGTCAAGATATCCTCTCTAATTTACCCCTTGTCCATGAGGGGGGAGGCTGCCTTGGACGCTTGGGTAGACGACATGCTCTCTAAGCGTCAAATCTTTAAGAAATCCTCACCAGTGTGCTCCCCCCTCCTGTATGTAGAGAATTTTGATGGCTCACTTCATCCCTGAGTTGATTATGGCAATCTAAACAACGTAACAGTGCCTGACTCCCATCCGCTATCTTTGTGGCAACAGATTGCCCACTACGTTGAAAAAACTAGGGTGCTCAGCAAGCTTGACTGTCTCAACTCTTTCAACCAGATCCGCATTAAAGAAGACAAGGAGTAGTTAAAAGCTTTTCACACTTGGAAAGGTATCTACCAGTTCAGGGTTATGTCATTTGGTTTGAAGAACGCTCCCGCCTGCTTTCAGAGGCTCATTGATGCTGTCTTGGGAGACATTATGGGTACTTGCGCGATTACATACATGGACGACATACTGGTCTTTTCCCCAGATGCATAATCTCATGCCCGCCACCTTGTGTCTGTCATGGAGAGACTTTCAAAGGCAAACCTTACAATTAAGGCTAGCAAGTGTGAGTTCTTCCAACCCACTGTTGAGTTCTTAGGAAACATTATCTTCTCCCATGGTCACATGATTGCCCCAGATAAAGAAGCAGCTATCCGCGATTGGGTTACCCCCTCATCTCTCACAGAGTTGCGCAGCTTCCTTGGAACATGTAACTTCCTCAAGGAGTTCACCCTCAGCTCTCAGAAGTTGCTGCCCCTCTCTACACCGCTTCAGGGAAGAAGATTTTTTGCTGGACCAATGAATGCAACTCTGCATTCCACGGCGTCAAGTCCATACTATTGTCCAACCCGGTATTGGTACATGCAGAGCCCAGCCGCCCCTTTATTGTCGCCACTGATGCTTCCAACTTTGCGGTGGGAGCTGCTCTGCTACAAGAGGGGAGGATGGAGTGGAACGGCCTGTTGCTTACCTTTATAAGAAAATGACCCCAGCGCAGATCAACTATGCTATATATGATAAGGAACCCCTTATAGTTGTTGAGGCAGTACAGCACTGGCGCCACCATTTGCATGGGTCTAAGTGGCCATTTACTGTCCGTACTGACCACAAAGCATTCTTGTACTACCGCGCCCCCAGAAGCTATCCTCTTGCCAAACCCGGTGGTTAGAAATCCTGTCAGTGTTTAAATTCCAATATGACTTCATTTAAGGCACCATGAACATGTTACCTGATGCTCTATCCCGGATCCCTGCCCTAGCACCTGACCCTGCATTAGTTGACGCCCACAATACCCAGGTGATGATTAAGCCAGAACACATTAAGTAGAGCCCACTGTCCAACCCCCCACTCTGCTTATGATGGAACCTTTGGAAGGTGACGCTGACACCCCTGCCCGTGTTAGGTTGTCCAACCTCTGTCAGCTGACTATGATAAGATTAAGAAGCCTCGCCATAGAAAAGGTGAATCCCTGAACAAATGTTACCAGCTGATGGATGGGGTCATCCTCCATCAAGGCAAGTGGTGGGTACTTCCTGGACCCCTGCGTGAGGAAATGATCCGTGAAACTCATGAACCTCCAAACACTGGCCACCCTGGCAAGGACAAGACGCTTGAGTTGGTCCGCCACTCCTACAGTTGTAAAGTTATTACCATAGATGTTGCAAAATTCACAAAGACCTTCTTGATGTGCAACCAGTCAAAGCCAAGCCGCCTGAAGATTGCTGGATTGCTTGTTCCCCTCCAAGCTGCTGAGAGCCCTTGGACATCAGTGTCTGTCGATTTTAATGTGTAACTGCCATTGTCCCAGGGTTATGATACAGTACTGGTTGTAGTGGACAGTTTCACAAAGATAGCCCACTTCATCCCCTGCAACACCACCATCACTTCAGTTGAGACAGTTCTCCTCTTTGAAGATCACATCTTTTGCTTACATGGTCTCCCCAAGGATATTGTCAGTTATAGAGGCCCACAATTCACCGCTCAGTTCTGGTAAGCCCTTCTTTCCATCCTCAAAAGCCGCCCCTGCCGCTCCACAGCCTTCCACCCCCCAGTCAGATGGACAGATGGAGAGGGTGAACCAAGATTTGAAGCAATTCTTACGTAGTTATTCCAATGCTTAACAAAACAATTTTTCTCTCAACTCCCACTGGCGCAATTCGCTCATAATAACAGTTACCCAGGCCTTTACAGGCACTTCTCCCTTCTTTACAAACTATGGTTACAACCCCTGCTTCAACCCAAGTCCCCAGATTGAGTCCACCATCGTTGATGCAATGAGCGCGCTAAAGAGCTCAGGGACATACATTTGGCAGTGAAGGACCATCTCGTTGATTTATGAGGATCTACAAAGCATATGCTTATTGAAAGCGCTGTGAAGGACCTGAGTATATGCTTGGTGACTTGGTCATGGTCAACGCCAAGAATCTCCACCTGAAGCATCTTGCCACAAGTTAGGTCCCAAGCGTGTTGGACCCTTCAAGATCCTCAAGAAAAAGGCCCATCAGCTTACCAGGTTGACTTACCCCCTCAATCAAAGTGTTCATCACCTTACATGAATGCCTCCTGACCCCCTTAATGGTCCCATGCCACCTCTCCCAGATCCTGTCATAGTGGATGGTGAACCCCAATATGAGATTGATGCCATTATTGCTTCTCGCCTATCCCAGAGCCACCTGCAATACTTGGTGTCCTGAAAAGGATATGATGAGTCAGAGAACAGCTGGGTATATTATTGGAACATGACCAATGCTCAGGACCTAATTCATGACTTCCGCTCTAGATTCCCAGATGCCACAGGACCTGCCACCCAAGCCTCTTTAGCTGCCATGAAGCTATCCACTCCCCTACAAGTACTTGCCTTGGCCAATGTCCCCTCAGGTGGTGTAGAACCCAGTCCAAAAGCGGAGGGTGATGTCACAGCTAGTGATTTATTTCCTGGAATTAATTGCCCTCCTAAGGCAAGTTCTCAAGCCCTTGGGGAAGATACCAGAATCCCTAAGGGTCATCGATGACCTATCTAAAGTCATTGACAAAAAATGGGTTTTGGCTTTGCCAGCCAGGGCTGAGGAAAAAGGCTTATTTGAGGTAAAAGCCCAGGCGGGAATCAAACTTAACACTCAGAAAATCACAAGATATGAGGTTATAAATTCTGGTCAAATTTAAAATTTTTTGCTTTTGTTGAAGAACGACGAATTACAGCTCATATCAGGTTCCAATAACCACTGGAATCTTTGTGAAGCAACCCCATGTAAATTAAGTCCCAAGATGAGAAAGGCTTTGCTTTTCTCAAATATTCTGATCCCCCTAATAAAGTCTAGATTTTTTTGGGCTATTTTCCTGTATATTTTTGTTTTCTTCAACAAAAAATATACCTCTCCGAAAATCTGTGATGGCTGAAGTTCGTTTTCCGCTCAGGTTTTCACCCCCCGCTGTATGTGAGCCCTCCACCACTCCGCCACCTATGCCACTAGCATCTCCTCCTCCTATTTTTCTGGCCTTTGCCTTGGATCTTACGCCACCCTTCCCAGCTCCCAGGCTCTTGTCCCTGATGGTTGTGGCCAGTTTGGTGTGCGTTTTGCTCCAAAGATTTATATGGAAACACAATACTGACCGTTTAGGACGTCTCTATATTCTGTTGGGTCACTTGACCTTGTTGTATCACTTTTGGCCTGTGTCTTTCCCCCCAGCGACATCCTACACTCCAGTTTCTTTGACAGTAAACATCATACTCCTGGTAGACGCTATTATTAAAGAGTACTTCAGAGTCAGTGAGGGGATTATGAGCTTCCATGAAAAGTGATATTATATTTCCACATATTTAATAGTCAAAATTCTTCTTATTATGAGTGTGCATAATGTGGCATTTTTGTAGCAAAACATTGTTTCCGCACTATAATAGATACAGGCGTTCCAGTCAACATATTTTCCACTAAGTTGGTGGTGAAATTCAAATTAAAACTTGATGTAGACCTTTGAATGTGTATGGGACCGCTGAAGCGGAAAACATGGTTTTTTAAGTAGCGTACAGTGTGCCACCTTTGCGGTTTGAGTCAATTGTCATTGTAGCTCTGGCGATTGTGTTACTGAAAAGAGATTATGATATGTTAGTTGGAACTGCTTTCATGTGACGCATTAGGGCTATCATGGACATGATTGAGAAGACCCTTTAATTTGGGGAAGCAGATCCCAATTTACTTTACCTCCAGAGGAGTGCCAAAGGATCTGGTGCATACAGGACATATCAACCTTGCCAAAATGAAGGGTCTTTCAGGTTCACTACCATCAACTAAAAAAATAAGACCTGGGACCTCCCCTAGAAGGTATACTAATATCCTAGGCTGCCTCTCAGAGCTTCTGGGTCTGTATCTATCCCTTTCAGCCACCAAGTAATAGTAAACACCGATTTAGATATGGAAGTACCAGCTAGGCCTATGGGGAGGTCATTGGCCTTATCAGAAATTGCGTCTTGAGCCCCATGTGGCTTTAGAAACTATACTTACAAAACATGGGAAGATCAAGGTTTACTAGCAAATCTACAAAAAGAACCATTGCAAAATCGCTGGCAAGAAATAGTGATGTATCTACACTTGACCCCTGTTGAAGAGGTTCTTTCAAGTTCATGATTTCAGGTTGCTGGATGAATTTGGTCTACTCATCAAACCGAAGCCTGGCGTAATGGTGGTGGTACCGCATAAAAATTTATGAGGTTATCAGAAGAACAAAAGGACCAGGCGATAGCTTTATTTCAAAGTTATAAGGAGATTTTCACTGTTGATGACCAAGATTTGGGGTACTCTCAGGGGGTGATTCATCAACTGGACACTGGGGATCATTCTCCCATCAAGTCTCATCCAATCCACCAATAAAGGGCAGTTGAAGTATTAGTCATCAAGAAAATTAAAAAGCTTTTTGGAGCATTTAATGCTTGAACCATCAAAGTGTCCATGGGCTTCACCCGTTTCACTCTCAAAAAAGGACGTCACAAACTGGAAATGATAGAAGACTGGAAGCTCAGTAGTATCACCAAATTGGACTTATATCTTTTGCAGTGGATTAACAATGCTTTGGATTAGTTAGTAGGAACTCTTTATTTCTTGACAATGGAATTGATATTGGGTTACTGGTAAATCATGTTGCCCACGGCGGAGCAGGAGAAACGAGCAGTAACACATCCAAGAGGTTTTTCTAACCAACACATTTTCCTCAAGGGCTGTTTAACGCCCCTGCTACGTTCTAACAAGCTATGGACACCATTCTTGGCGACCTGAAGCTGTTGTATGCTCTTGTGTACCTTGACAATATCAATGTCTTCTCCTGAAAGTTCTCTGATCACCTTATCCATTTGGAGGTGGTATTCCGCCGGCTTGCTGAGGCCAACATGAATATTTAGACCCAAAATTCCACTTTTTCAAGGACCAAGTAGAGTACCTTGAGTTTGTTATAGACGCAACGGTGCTTAAACCACAGCCAGCTAAGGTGAATTCTATCCTGGAAAATGACCCCACTAAGCAACAAACGTATTGTACAGGTATTTTTGAGGATGGTTAATTACTACTGACGCTTTATCCCCAATTTTAGATGTATTGGTGGTCAGCTATTGGAGTTACTGAAAAAGGATTCCATTTTTAAATAGATAGAACGTTGACAATGCTTTTTTGATAAACTTTGGCTTTAATCAGCGCGCAGGTGCTTAACTGTCCAAATTTTAGCATAATGTTTATCACCCAGATGAATGCGTCGCTTTCCCCTGTTGGGCAGTTTTATCCCTAAAGGATGATGAGGGGAGGAGCATCTGGTTTCATGCTGCAGTCAGAGCCTGAACTGCCATAATCACAATTACCATGACCAAGCGGGAGTGCTTATCAGTGATATAAACATACAAGCAATTTAGGGTTTATTTGCATGCAGTAAAGTTTAAAGTCATAATGGATTATGCTTTGAAATGCTAGTTATTAGTACTATGGGGTTTATACAGCTTGTACTGTTATTTTTAGACCATGAAACCCAAAGTTCAGAGCGCTTAATTTATATGTTTCTACTTTCCTTGGCCAGAAAGTTATTATTTTGTCCCCAAATAAATAGAGGTAATCCAATTTTTACTTAAAATGGCGAAAAGAGAGTCCAGTTTATTTCTTAGAAACATTGTTATATGGAAGCTTTTCTCAGTCAATCTCCAAGTATACTAAGCTAAGATCTATTCTCATTACCAATTGGGGATTCTGCAGCAGGTTGTTCATATCTGTCAAATAGTATTCATTCCTTGCATAGTTTAGGTTTGAAATCAAATATTAGGGGGTTTTGGGTGAGTAATATTTGACTGCAGTAGTCAGAGATTGTTCCCAATATCAAAAAGGCTTTAAATCCGTCATTTTATCCCCAATAATGTGTTCAGCTATTTTAATGGCTCAGGTTCAATTACCATCATCTTCTTCATCCAAATCTTCAATTTAGGTAGAAAGCCTAGCAAGCTCCCTCTAGATCTTGGCATAGGGGGAAAACGATGTAGAAAACGACTATGTACGCGATTTACCATAGTACCCTGAACAAGTTCTACAACTAAGTGTTCGTTTCCCCGCATATAAATGACTTTGTAGGGACCAACCAGTTGGTGCCTAATTTGTTGTCACTACCTCCAGGCTAATGATAGTAGATAAAGGACTAGGTCACACAGCTGGAAGGTGTGCATAGGTTGATATTTGTTAATAAACCGACTTATTTCTCTAGAAGTTGTAGCAGATAAATTCTCAGAAAGTTAGAGCCTAAAGTCAGATTACTTCATTGTCAATGCTTCACATACTAATTCAGGGTCATCATGTAAAGCTAGATCCAACATGGCCTGCACATAAGAAGGCAACTGGGGATTTTTATCATAACAAGCCTGGTAGGGCGATTTAATAATTACTTGGTTATAGTTTATTCTGTAAGCCAGAATCTCACTAGGCAAATATTGGGGCCAGTGAAGAGGGTCAGTCATGGTTATTTTCTGGAGGGTGGCAGTTAGGGTACCATTCACTTGCTCAACCATTCCATTGGTTGCAAGATGGTATGGAGTTTAAAATACCTGGGTGGATCCCATCAGTTTGACTAAATTATACATCAGCAATGATCGAAGTTTTGACCATTACTTGGAGAGAGTTATGCTAAGGCGCCCATGCTGGGTGATACTCTGATTATATAAGAATGTGCCAGTAGCTTTTGCTGAAGCAGATGGTAGCAATACAGCTTCAATCTACTTATCCAATGACACACAGCTTATTGGAGGAGCCAGTGACCATTGGAAGCTCTATGGAAAGATCCAGCAACATCAATTCTAGTATTATGGAAGGATTCACAAGGTGGAACCACTGGATGTTGAGGTTGGGGATTAGGTCCAGCTTGACTTTTACATACGAGGAAGGATTCTAGTACATCCTAGATTGAAAAAAGCATTCCTTCTCTGTAACATTAAGTCATGAGCCCCTGGTAAGTTTTCTGAATCCCATATAGCCGACTTGCCAATGTCCCTTAAATATGACTTCAGTTCAAGCTGAAGGTCATACATAAGGCAACCATTTTTGGTACAATAGTTTGTATAGTTGGCCGTTTTTTACTTGAAGTTTCGCCAATATTTTTCTAGTTCCTTTTTAAAGGGTCAGGGATTCGTCTTTTCATAATTTCAATTGAGTTAGGAGGTCGTAGAGTCAATCTTCTTCAAGGTCAGCTAAAGTAAATATGGGAAGCCAGAATAGGCAATCCACATTTTGTTGTATTGGCCCTGGTTAGTGAATAATGGAAAAATCGTGTTTTTGAAGTTTTAACGCCCAGCGGGCTAACCTCCCATTGGGGTCCTTCATTTTCTGTAGCCATCTCTGGGAAGCATTATTGGTAATTATGGTGAATTGTTTCCCATATAAATAAGGGCGGAAATGCTTAATAGCAAGTAGTACTGCCAAGCATTCATGTTCTATAACACTAAGTTGCGTTTGGCCCTGGTTAGAGTTTTTCTATAGTAGGCAATAGGATGGTCTACTAAGTTTTTATCATGCTGCGATAGTATGGCTCCAATTGCTATATCACTAGCATTGGTAAAGAGGAGAAAAGGTTTGTCAAAATTAGGATATATATGTACTGAGAGTGGGAGAGAGAGACGCGTAGCAGGTCAAAGGCCTGCTGTTGTTCTTATTTCCAGTGAAAAGTATCTCTTTCTTTAGTAAATATACTAGAGGCTCAAATTAGTTGGTAAAG